>JAUZNJ010049310.1:0-24343 GCA_034780135.1 Jordanella pulchra
GGCCTCTCTCATCTTTTTAAGTGGGAGAACTTGCACAATTGGTGACTGACTAAATACTTATTTTCCCCACTGTATACCGAAATTGATCCCAAAGTAGACATGTGGGGAGTGAAGAAAACTCAAATGAGGAAATTAGCTCCGCCCTGTGTGTGTTAGTAAAAAAACAAGCAGCAGCATCTTGGCACATTTGCAGACATTTTTAAAGACCTACTGTATATCATTGTAATTTATGCCGCTTTGTCACAAAAGAATGGACTACTGTCTCCAATTGTCCTTTTCAACAGCTTGGAGCCTATTGTTGCAAATATGCAACAAACCCTTTGTATTTAATACACAACCAACCACTTTCTATTCATTTGAAAGATAAATAGAATTGAGAAATTGCAATTTGGCAACTACGTAAATGCAAAAAAATTAATATCTATATTATGTATAAAAATTTAGAAATGCAGGGGGTTAATAAGCTCACGTTTTTTAACAGCCATTTGACAAAGTTGAAAGAAGCTAAACCTTGATGACAGCCTTGATCTGATTGTCAAATAAAGGTGTAGATTGCCCCTTTTTAAAACAAAAGTTTGCGGTTTTATGACAACAGAAACTGAAACACAGAATCTTTATCCAGAATTCGTCCTCCTCAGCAACTTAGGAGCTCGTTGAGGGCTCTGGATATATTTCCAACAGAGAAGATAAATACAGCACCTTCAGTGAGTTCTGTGCCGTGATTTAGAAACCTTTCAGATGCTGAACCTCCCCCAAGTCAGCTAGTTCCTTTTGATACAAATGAACAGCAGCTCTGCTGAGGACTACTCCTGGATGAGAACACAGTTCCAGTTTTGTTGGCCATTAGGCCTGGGCTACTTCAAAACTTGCGTCTTTATGTTTGGCTGGCATAACTGTGTTTTTTGATATGCCCACACACTCAGTGAAATAAAAAGCAGTATTATATTTATCCAGGATTAGTTTCTATCATGGATTCCAGCTCAGTTTTTGTAAAAGAAGAAGATGAAGTCTGATTTTATGAGTGTTCTACTGAGACACAAACAAGTCCCAAACGAATTAATTAGCTTTTTGTTTGTCTGTAAAATTCCTATATGTTTTCTAAATAGAGATATCCGACTTAGAAAACACATGATCTGTGAAAGAATCTTTCAACTCAAAAATCGGAATCCTGTCAAAGTGATCACAAAATAATCCAGTTTTCATTCATCACATTTAACTAAAAAACTTGTTTAATTGTTCCACAGTATGTTCCATGTATTACGTCTAAGAGATTTTGATTTTGTGAGAAATTGAAACCCTTTTCAGCTCAAAACAAAATAAGAGAATTTTAGAGCTGTGAAAGAAAGGTAAGTTAATTTTGCTTGAGGCCTGTTTAAATCAGTGGTAAACTACCACGAACCTTGGAAACACAAATACCATTTATTAATGTACAAAAAGGTAACTATATTACCCTTTTAGTGATCTTATACATGCAAATTAAAACTGTACTTTGCTCAGATTTTTTCGTGAAGAAATTTAAGCACATCTCTATCTCTGTGACTTATAGAGAAAATATCATTTGTGCCAGTTTAAGTATGTGAATAAATTAGAAACTAAGAGAAAAGCCCTCACATGCTGGTGTCAAAAATGAAGATAAAGGGTAAGAAAATTTCACAGTCATAACTCTGTTGCGGTACTCTTTCAGTGGTTCTATGGTCCAGTGTTTCTGAACAACCTGTGAAAGGTCATAAGTGCCAAAATGTCAAATCTCAGAATGAGAAAAAGAAGAATTTCCACCGCTCTACTTTTAAAAAACATTAAACTCAAGCAGTGCTCATGTATGCCTTGACATTCTCCTTTTTAATTAGTTTAGTTTATTTTAATCTCTACAAGTGGAAAGCAAAAAAAAGTTTGAAATCACACAGTGAACATTTTTTTATGTTTATCCCATTGATCCAAAAAAACATTGATTTTTATTTTTTCACTTAAATTTCTGTTCGTGTCTTTTTCCTCCATCTTTTCTCTTTTATGTTCCAAAAGTTTATTTTGAGGACACATGGAAAAATGAAAGTCCCACAAATTCAAACAGAAGCTGTTGAAAAGCCATCTTTCAAGTGGTAGTAAATTTGAAAAGTCTCAGCAGCAGCCTTTCAGTCCCGTTATGGTTGTTGTTAATGCACTCTCCAGAGAGCTTTTCCAAGACGCCTGAAAAACTTTGACTGATGTGATGTGGATCAATAGTTTTTCAGAAAATGTAACAAAAGAAGCAGCTCATGCCCCACATTTGAAATAGCATTTGGCTATGACGTACGTTTGCCTTTTCGTTAAGGTTTAGCAGACCTTCTGCCATACTTTAACACTTCCAACCTTGGAAAAACACGTAGAAATGGTTAGGATATGCTGAGATAAAACAAACAAGCTACATTCACAACCATATCAAGAGATGAAGTCTGCCCACTCTATCCCCCTCAAGGAAGAAGTCTTTCCCTGTCTGGTTTGTGAATCACCAGAGAGCCATTACCTTGGTAAATTGCTCCAAAGCAGATGATAGCCTGTCTGATGTCTACTGATATGCTTTTATGGAAAGGAGGGAAACCATATGACAAATAAATAAAATCATAGATGGACTGAGAGCAAGTACTCAATTTCTTCTGGTGGTGAAATTTGTTTACAAAACCTCAAAATTGGTTTGTAGGACTCAGGTTATTGTTTGCAAGCTGGATATGGCGTGGGAGTTGTCTCTTTAAACCTAATATAAAGATTCAATTTATAGAGAAAAAAATATATTCAAGAAAATAGTAATAGTGCTACAGTAGAAACAGTATTGCAGGTGGTATCATTTCCAACTTTTTTTAAAATAAAGTCAAATGAATTGATGCTGAAGTTATCTTTTTTATATTGCGAATAAAGGTCAAATCAGATTACATAAAAGTTCTGCTAATTTTATTGAGTTTATCACTTGGAAGCATGTTACTCATATTCAGTCTGTATTTATTTATTTTTTGAGTGTATGTGTGCAAAATATAGTTAATATTGCTTCCTTTTTGATTTTAGAAACATTCTCTTGGAGATCTCCTGCTAAATCAGCAAAAAGCTGCCAGATTTGCTGCTTGTCATGGTGACTCCAAAGGTGACCAACACAAAGGAGATGATCCTGGACCTCAGGAGACTAAAGTTAGCTACCCAGTGCCTTCTCACCATCAAGTATGAGACAGTGGAGATGGTCCAGAGCTTTAAGGATCTCAGAGCCACAATGTGACCTGGACCCTCAACAAAACATACAGATAAGCAGTCACCACTTCTTGGGATGCTTGCAGGGGTTATGACCTCTATGCTTCTGCCATTGAGACAGTTTTAACATAATGCACTGCAGCACTGGACTCTGACTGCACCATAGAAGGCTCTGCAATGTATTGTAAGACAGCTGGGAGGATCACAGGCTCTCTGTTTTCAGGCTCTTATTTATCTATGTATTAATTTATGTCATCTGGAGGACCTCTCCATCACTTCACTGTCATTTTACTAAACAATGACAGTAAAGTATCTTATCTTTGCATGGTTTGTATCTCAATAAATCAGTAGCCTACTAAGGGTGACCACATTTCAGGTTGTGGAGAAAAGCACCTTTGGCAGCAACCATAACCTATTACAGCAGACAAGGCCTTCATTCATCCATCACAACCTGTATATCATGTTCATTTGTTTACCAATTAAAACTAACGATGAAAATAAGAGAAACAACTGTTTTTTTGTTTTGTTTTTTTTTTCTTCAAAAATTCACTGTATAAAATAATATGAACAACTTCAGTCCTGTTTTTTATTATCATTTTCCTAATAAATCAAATATGAAGAAATTAAATGACAGACTAAAAAAATGATTTTGGTAGATGGTTAACACAATCCATGAAAGCAATTCAAACATTCTTTTATATATTAAATAAGAAACCAACAACATTTTTGTTAACATTGGCAAAAGCATCATAAAATGATCTAAAAAAAAAGTACCCAAAGATTTCGGCAATCATGTGTCAAAAATTTTTAATCAGAATTCTGCAATTCTTCAAACCATGAGCCCCTTGATATGTCACAAACACAAGTTCATGCTCCTTCTCTGCACTCATGGCTTGCTATTTATGTGCTTGTAGTAGATCCTCTCCTACTCATGTGTGGATCTGTTTCTGTGTGCTCACATCAACACTTTCTTACTTTAAGGGTAAAACCAACCTCAGAAAGTAAAATACCTGTACAATTAGGCCAAATTGGGATGGCGAAACGACTGGATCAAAACATGCCCCAAGTTCAGCAAAAACCTAAAACTAACAGCATTTACCAATAAGGAGCTTGTGATATATGGACGGGCTCATGGTACTAGATCTGCATGCATAGAAGGTTTAAAATGTGCAGTGGGAGCGGGCAACGTGTGTGTAAATCAAACTGTTTGTATAAGTAATTGTTATGTACATGAGCTTTCAGAAGAACTCTGATTTCATACAGGAAGTAATTGCTTTGGTAAAATATTGCAAAAAAGACAACCATGCAAGAAGAAAACAGCGTAATGTTCAACCTTAGTTCCTTAAAATTACCTGTATCATTGTTTTACTATTTGCCTGTCGGAAACAGTCATCAATGTTAATTCAGATTAACTGTGTAGTGCTGTTGGGTGTAACTGTTGAAAGGTTAATAAAGCTATCTGGGTGGTGGTGTACTTTACTGTATGGCACTGCTGCATGGAGATCATGGGTTCAATCCCAGCCTGAGGATATTCTTTACTGAAAATTTTATTTTTTTATTATTTAAATCTACTTTATCTATTTACCTTGGTGTTTTACATGTATTGAAATCAGAAATTATTCATTAGAAATAATAAAATCTTAGTAGATCTATGCTTTTTTTAAAATAAATACAAGAGGTACTCTTTTACAGTACAGGTGATAAAACATCTGGCTTTTTAAAACGAAGAAATGAACCTTGTTTTGATAATGTAATAAAGTGATCAGCTTATCTTTTTCTGTCATAGTGTCAACAAAGGATGAGCAAAGTTTTGAAAACTATTGAGTTTTGTTTTCTACTTTGATTAACAAAAAAAGAAATTAATTTGAAACAGTGTGTGTCTTTGGGCAAGATACTTCCCAGCCTTTCAGTGCTCAGAGGGCCAATTGTTCGGCATTCTGTCATTCTGCCTCTGGGCAGCTGTGCATCCTAAGCATGTGAATTTGGGTATTGATTGGTGAAGGTTTGAAGTCCCCGGTCTTGAAAAAGTGCTGTACAGAACATTTAATAAAGGTACTTTATTTGTCATTATACATACAGGGTACATACAACTAAATTCCGAGATCTGATTTAGGGTTAGCCTGAGCCGCTGCAACTACGCGCACCGCCTTTAATGACTGACCTGACCAGACCAGCATGTTTTTCTGGTAGGGGAAACCTACGCAGACCTGGGGAGAACATGCAAACTCCACACGGAAAGGTCCCTGCCAAGACTAGGGCTCCAACACAGGACCTTCTTGCTGTGAGGCAACAGTGCTAACCACTGTTCCACCACACCCTTCTTGTATTAAGCTCTGGTGGAACAGTTTCCCCATGTTTCATGCAGAACATCTTTCTGCTCAGCCACTTACTTATAACATCTGTGTTGAGATATTTGAGGATGAAAAGCCTTGTTTTTTTCCATGTCTGAAATCACAGCTTATTAAAGTCCTAAAGCAACAATGGCCAATGTTAAATTTGGTGTTATCCTGAAGTGATCACATAAGGTCTCAGAAGACTAATAAACTGATCCTTTTCATTTCTGCTTTATTTTTTTTATTATCAGAACAGAAAATGAAATTCAAATTATTTTCAAACTTTTGCTCAACCCTTTTTGAGAAATGAAAAT
The DNA here is from genome assembly GCA_034780135.1 of Jordanella pulchra. Lineage (NCBI taxonomy): Eukaryota > Metazoa > Chordata > Actinopteri > Cyprinodontiformes > Cyprinodontidae > Jordanella > Jordanella pulchra. The sequence goes on from JAUZNJ010049310.1 coordinate 5,858, forward strand.
AAAAAAAGCTATGTATTTTTATTTCAAATGTGGTATTTCAAAACAACACAGTCAAATAGCAACTTGTTTTTTTCTTAACAGAAAATAAAATGAGCAAACTCTTCTACCTTTTCTCCATTATTTTTTTTAAAGGAATTTCAAAAAATAAAAAAATCAACACACAGAACAAAATTACCTCACACTTTAAACTAAAATTACTTATGTACAAGACAATTGGATTCCACTGCTTTGGTAAAGGCAAACCAACAGGTAGCAGTGTATAGTTTCAGATTTTGGCAGATTCTTCAGAACGAGAAAAACCCAAAGCAGAAAAAAAAAACATAATTTAAAGCACAGCTTTAAAAACCAACATGGCTGCTTGGAATGTAAATAGAGGTGGCAGCTGTAGCAATCAAATGTTAATCTCCACAATTGTTTTATTTCTCAGAATTAGCCCTACACAGGACTGTAAAACCTGTGCTACTGAAAATGTTCTCTTGTGTACAATAGGCTGAGAAACACAGAAATGAACACAGTTAAACTGACTGACGATGATCCAGGATCATTTGAAGCCACCATCAGTTTGGTTTTTTGGTCTTCTGAGCACACTTCTTAATCTGGTGGGTAACACGGCCTCCTTGTGTTCAACAACTTTCACTTAAATTTATTTGATGGGTTTCCTCTGAGGTAGGACATCTTGTTATTAAAGTTACTCTGTGTGTTTTCCTCTGCCATAGGCAGGCATACATTTTAACAAGTACAAGCCTTTCTTTTACCCTTAATCTTGCAAAAGTGTATTTTCTCTAAAGCTTTGTTACTTCAGTGAAACAAAACAAATATCCCCATTAATTCTTATTTGTCTAGCTGAAAGTTAATCGTTGGCTAACAAGTAAATATGCAGTCCCATTTGTTATAGTTACAGATAGTCCATTCAAGGTGGATGAAATTAAATCTTTCGCTGGTTTTGCTGTCATAGGAGCTCTGTGATTTTCACACTGTTGCACATTATAAAAACCCTTATACCTCACTTTTTGCAGACAATAGCTGCTAATGACTCTTAACTCATGTTTTTTTTAAACATCTACCGTAAATTAGGGGACTTTATCAGAGAAATTCATATTGAAGATCAGATTGGATTGGATTTAAGTTTTAAAACATGGGTTTAATCCATTATAATGGACAGTTTGAACATAGCTGGCTCATTTACTGATTTGTGAAACACATCGGTTAAATAGGAGTATAATGATCTTTTAGCAAAATGGGAAATTTGTGTTTAACATAAATTCCTCTTTAAGTTAAAAGGACTCATTTTTTCTAATGTATCCCTTGAATATATGACAAAAGACTAAATTAATTGTGTCCTGTGTGTTAATTTTCTGCCTGCTAATATTTTTTCTCTCATATGTTATATCAGGCTGCTTTATCAAAAGGTTCCAGCAAACACCTATTGGAGACTAAGTTCAATGAAGTGATAAAAAAATATATCATTAAACAAAACTAAAGCCTTATTTCATATAATGAATATCAGTTACATCATGACTGTTAAGATTATCTAACAGTAACTTGTTTTAATATTAGCACCAACACTCACTCTTCTGAAGTGGATGAGAGATTTTCTTCTAACCATCACTCTCTCACTACCCCAGATAAATTTCCTTACACTTAAAGAAAGTGACTATTTCCACACTATAGTGTTTGTGATTGGCCTTTGTAAACAGACTGGAACTTAGGTCCCTTTTTCTAAGCTGCTGGACTTTCTGCAGATGCTGACAACCGTCTGACAACTGAGCCAGTTTTGAGGCACTTTTCAAATAACTGATGTAGCTAATTTGACTGTTTTTATGGGCAAGTGTTGATCAAAGTTGTATTTTAGATGTTAATAATTAAGAAACAATATTTTAAATTCACTTTCTTATACTAAGCTCACTTGGATCACCATTACATCTCCAGCTCAACCAAAACGTTGTTAATCCTGAGTAATGTTGTGATAATAGGCAGCAGGCTAAATTAAATGAATGTAGGCTATTTTCAATTAAAAAAGCTTCAGCAAAATACATTATAATACAAGAACATTTTCATTTTTTTCTAAAAGCATGAAACCTCTACAAATAGTTAATTATCAGTTCAGATTGTTTGCAAAATTAGCTAGTGTGAAATCTACTGTAAAAATAACAGAAACAAGTTTTCACAAATTGTTCAACATGAAGTAAAAGTTTAAGGCTCAGTGAATAGATCTTCATTTGTCTCAACAGTATTTCAATAAATAATTGAATTGATATCTAAACAGTGTGTCTGAACATGTTCTGCTACTTCGGTTTGTTTTTTAGCCACTTGTTTAAAAAAAACACACAGTATGTGCCAAAAAGCTGCTTTCCCACTGTTTCTTAACTAGTCACAAACGACACACAGCTCTACACGAACATGAAATATATGTATTATTAATAACATGCTGCCTTTTACATCTATTAAGTGTCCATGGGGATGAGGAGTGTAAATTTTACTGTCTGCAGCTACTTTTGACATAACCATTTTTTTTTTTTTTATATACTTAAAGATCACTAGACTGTCTTTGGCTGAAACCTGAATTCTCTATAAACAGAAAATAAGTACCACCAAGCAGTCAAACAATTGTTAATTGTGATAACCAAATAATTAGGGATTGTGTGTAAACCAAGAACTAATCATTTTCAGGTGAGTAAATTTTACAATGGTGCCAGCAGAACATACCCATAAAATTGCATGGTATGAAATTAGACTAGTATTGCGTCCTGCTGCAACATTTGCATTTGAATGAATTCTATAGCAGTGTGGCAAATATTTCCTTTGTGAGTTAGTGAATTCATAGTGATGAATGTTTAAGGACTGATAAAATCAGTTTGACCTGATAGTCAGTGTAAACGTGCTATGTTTTCTATTCATTAAAAGATCATTTATTTGCGAGCATTCTAAATATTTAAAACCATTTGTACTCATTCCTGCACAAAACTTGTCTGTTGATTGTTGGATCCCTGTTCTTTTACTTTTTTCACCTTACATGGAGTCGCAATTAGTGTCTACGTTAAGCTGCATCCCAGTACCCACTGTGTATCCATAAAAGTATCCCTCTTGAAAATAACCCTACAATCGAGCGTGCAGGTGGCGCAGTGGTTAGTGCGCACGACCCATGTACGGAGGCCTTAGTTCTCGACGCAGGCGACCCGGGTTCGAATGCGACTTGTGGTCCTTTCCCGCATGTCTCTTCCCCTCTCTCATACCCCTTTTCCTGTCACCCTACTGTCAGAAAAACGAGCTACTAGTGCCGTAAAAAGCTCAAAAAAAAAAAGAAAAAACCCTACAATCGTTTGTCAGACCCATTCAACATGGACGGGTTTGATGTCAGATCCGCTGAACAACATGGGACCTTCTGACTCAAATTAAATTTATGAAAATTCTGTTCATATTGTTTAATATATATATATATATATATATATATATATATATATATGAAATTAATAAATATATTATTTAAAAAATAAATTAGGACAGAAAAACTTGAGCTCACTTACTGATAATTGATAGAAAGAAAACAAAGTAAAAAATCACAGATCATCAAGATTCCACATTTATATTTAACTGCAATTATAATGCTTTATTTCAGGAAAACTGTAATAGTTTTACACCTCAGAAACCTTTCGTTAGCCATGGTTTATATTTTTGAACTCCTCGTGGATGCACTTTTCTCCACTCTCCTTCATCTTGTTAAATTATTAACAATAATCCTAACTAAGGCAAATGGTGGGTGAGATGCTTTAATAGTTGCTGACCTGAACTAAGCTTTCTGAAAATGTGGTTAATTAAGGGAGGTATTTCCCCTATCACATAGGTTAAGAGTATTTGGATACTCATACGACCTTGAAGTCCGTTGAAGTCAAGATTTTAAAACTTTATTTTGTATCTTTTAAAGTTATCTTTACCAAAATAATTACCTTCTCAAATAAATTATTTGTCAAACCTAAAGAAAGTTTAACAAAAAAAGAAAACTATAGCATACTGTCTCTTCTAGCTCGGACTTATCCACCTGTTTTTTACTCAGTTCATGTCCATCTCTTTGTCTCAGTGTCTCCTGTGTTTTTGGTCCTGCAGTATTAATGCAGGAACCCATCTGTTTTCATGCTTTCCCAGCTGTCTAATCTGCTCTATTAGCAGGCCTGTTTTTCTCATCTCATACACCCATCTATCCACTCACATGCGTTTCCTCCAGGGTATCCGCAGGTCCTTAAAAGGGTCTTAAAATAAATTATCCAGAATTAAGGTCTTAGAGTGAATTAAACTATCCTGTATTGGCCACCATTATCATATCATTCCTTTCTGCCAATAAATGACACTTTTCTTGTACAGAACCTTCATGCTTGTATTAATACAAGACAGGATCTACTAAAAAAAAAGAAAAGAGGGGAAGCTTCCTTTTTTGGTCATTGCATCTGCTTTAATAAACTCAGCTGGGCTTTATGTCCCTTAACAATTAATTTCCTGTTTTGCTTCATCTTTATCTCCGTTATAGTTGCAGAACCCTCATTAGCTCTGCTCCACTGGAACCAGACTGCTTTCTTCTGCTTTCTTCTTTTAACTATTTTTTGTCTTTTTAATCACTCAAATGTAGCTTCATAAAAGATCCTTTAAATGTGACCACATACTGTTCTCTCCTCTCTGTCTCTTTGAGCCAAACTACATCTCCTCTGTGCAAAGAAGGGTTAAATTTAACTGATATCAAAAGCTTTGTTTGCCTGATAAAAGTCGTGGGGGCTTTGCCCTGCTGCCGAGAATTAGATTGAATCGATGTGGCCCTGTGATTATGCTGGCAAGATCAACATTTCATATATAACAGCACTGGTGAAGATATTTCATCATATTTCACTTTATTTGAAGGAATAGTGCAGTTTTATTATCAGATAAATCCAAGGTCGTTTTCTTTCCCCCTTTCTTTGTAATATCTTCTCATTTTTTTCATGCTCATACAGTACTCTCTTTTTCTTGTTAAGCTCAGTTTTAATGACTGGTTATTCCCATAAAGATTATTTTTATTTTTATATTTCAGCTACTTGGTGGAATAAAATTTTCTCAATAGTTAAAATAATCATCCATCCATCAGTTCATGATTATTACATTCTCTCCTTCATCTCTTAGTTCCTATACTGGACTGTCACTCTGAAGAAGTTCCCCTCATCATTTTGTTCTGCTATCTCTCCCCACACTGTTCGGACACTTATTACCTCCCCTCTGCTCCAAAGCCCAGCACACGCTGGGCTGTGCAGGAACGAGACGGCAAGGAGTTCTGATTTTTCCCATTTCCCCATCTCCTTCTCTTCTTCACTCCCTCTTCAATCAAGTCTTTTATTATCTTTCCTTTTCATTCCAGCTCTGGTGTATCCTTTATACTCGCGCCTCTTCTGTGTCCTGCTGTCTCAGCTATGAGACAAGGTGTCTAGGCTTTGCAGCTAGGGCCAGCAGCAATGACTTGCTGCTTCGTCTCAATTCATCATTTGCGAAAGTGGAGCAAAGAGGAATGTTCAGTTCCACTTGTTACTCCATCATGACTCAGTTTTTCGAGCTGAAAATCTTTGTATTTAAGCCTCTTTGATGTGTCTGATTCTCCTAGACTTTCCTGGCCTTTGAAAAAACGGATTCAATTTATCACCAGGCACGAGCCTTTAAGGAAGTGTAGGTAGAGGATGAAGTTTGAAATTCAAAACAAGCACAACAACTTTGGTAACTTTCCAAACAGGTTCCAGTAATAATCATTTAATGTATTTTTTTTTATTGCAGCAACCTTTTTCAGATTGGTCCTCGTGCCATTTGTTTTATATTTGTTGTTTTACTTGAAATTAACAAGAGCAACTCAATTTATTTAGTTTTACGAAAATAAAAGTGTTTACAATTAAATACTTAAAAAAACTCCAAATCACCTAAAATAGGTATGAATTTAGAGGAGGATGTTTGCTTAAAATAACAAAACCACGTGTTAAAGGAAAATGTGGAAATCTCTGCAAAGATTTGAATTTCTAATGAAAAATAAAATGGAATATTCGTAGGTGGAGTAACCACTACATAAGTCAGAACTGTTTAGTCACCTGGATTAATGCTTGACTGGTGGATAATTTATTCTCTTTTATTTGACAAATTATGAAAATACATAGGAAAATAGAGATGGGCTGCAGAGTTGAAATACAATGTTAAACTAAAACTGCAGGAAATCATAATGTATAACATGTTTGTTATCAAGATTACATAGGCTTACGCTAGTTCTGCTGAGATGCTAACGTTTGAGTTTTTAGCTGTTAATGTTAGCCAGTCGCAGTGCTAACAAACTGCTTCTGACTTGTTGTTTTTTCCATGTCATTGGTTCTTTTAATTATCCATTTAAAATAACACCCAAAGATCTTAGTGTTTTAAGATCTAAATACATCCTAAAAAAGCACTAAAATAAATGAATGCACTATGAATTAGCAAAAGACAGTGGTGAGATAAACATGGATCCTCTTCCTGCTGTATTTGTCAAACAAAAATTTTTCCAATTTTTTTTTTATTTAACATTTTAAACTAGACTAGGTTCTTGCGTGAAGCTGTTTTCCTGTAGCCATATTTTGACCTTTAAGGCTCAAAGGTCAACACAAATTTGTCAAACAACCAACTATGTAATTACTGGGATTTTTTTCTCCAGCACTGGACTAAATTTAGTTTTTTTCTGCATTGTTCTCAGTATGAGAGCATCTTATTGCAACATGAATGTCATTTTAGAATCTATATACATCTTCAACCTGCATATCATAGCCTTCTGCTCGTTGCCTATAATTGTTATTGCTTCTTTCATCCTTTGTATTAATAAATGCCCTCTTTTTTTATTCCTACATTTATCCATTCACGCTGTTATTTCTCTGTTTTTTATATAAGTCCTTTACCATCATTTCCTCTGCAGTTTAAACAAGGCAAAAAGCTGTTTTTTCTTTCAAACAGGAAATTCTCGTGGTATTAGCGCTCTGCAGTAGGAGGGTTAGCCATTTTGAAGGGGCTTCTTCTACTTTTGCTCCCTCTTTCCTCCCTCTCATTATATGTTCATTTTCCCAACCATCCACCCTCTCCTTCAATCCCTCTCTCAATTTGACTCAAAGCAGAGGTCCAACTTCAAGTGTGGCATCAGAGCGAGGAGAGCCCCTCTCCCTCTGCAGCAGAAGTTCTTGCTATAGTAACAACTTCCCGGTCCATCAACTTGTCCCCAACCCCCCACCCCCATTCTCTGCCTCCTCTTTCTGTTTTCCAAATTGTCTGTTTCAATAGTGTTGGCACTCTGGGGAGAAAACTTCCTCAGTCTGCAGTCAGCTCTGTCCAAACTATTCTCAACTTTGTCACCATGATTGTTTGGCTACTATTGTTAAGTGCTAAGTTAGAGCATGAGAAAGTTTTCCTATCTCCCCGATGTGCTCTGTGTTCAATTCATCAACAACCCAAAAATCTCCTCCGACCATCCTGCTCTTTTTTAATTCAAACTTATCTAGTGTGTTGTGCGATGCAGGACTATAGAAAATAAGAAGACTTTCAGATTTATTTTTTCAGTTCTTTTAGCTATAAATAAACAGAGAACACAAATCTGCTACAAATAAAGGAGGACAAGAAAAAAAAACCTCCATTTTACACACCCATATTTCAAATAGAGCTTTTATAAGAGTTGAGACTGTTAATCTTTAGCACAGCTCTTATAATTGGACACATTGATGGACTTTAATTCATCAGACTCCATGTTTTGTTTGTGCCTTGTGTTTTCTTTTGTTACATTTATCGAGCGTTTTTGGCTTTCCAGCAATAATACAAAACCGCGCTTTCCTTTCTCATCACCCTAAGGTTTTTGTTTGGAACCTTTTCGCATCAACAAAGCTTATGACCTCTTTTTGCTGAAAGGGATTGTTGGTGCCTTGTTTGACATCAGTGCAGCAACAAGGACCTTAATTACAAATCGTTGGCTGAAAATTAGATTTAAACAGAACTAGCGCTTAAGTCCAATGTTTTCTTTTTCTTTACCATGCTTTCCATTAGACGAAACCATTAAGATATCACTGCTGCATGCATCTAAGGAAGATTTTACAGTAGTCAAACTTAAAAAAAAGTTCCAATACATCCAAGATTCACACAAGTGGAGTTTTACATTTTCCTTTCAGATGTTTCTTAAGAGTAAAACTAAGTTAAAAATATAACATTTTATCCTTCTCTCATTATTTGTAATGATAATATATTTAATCAATGTCATAGGTTCTTAGTAGCAGGTTTTAAAAAAAATAGGTTGTAAAGATGATTTTCAGTATTCCAAACAATGTTTTTGTAGCTGCAGCATAATCTCCCTCCAATATGTGTTCAATTCTCGCATCCACCAGTAGACTTTAAGTACAATAAATGACAACAAGATTTTTCTACACTCACATTTATATTTTGTTTTTTGACAGCTTTTAAAACCAAACATAGAACTACTCTATAGACAGAAGACCAACCTAATACCTACACTCTGCAATTTCCCTCAATTGCAGACAAAAGACAACAGCTGTGGGAAATTTATGGTCACGGCTTTAAATCTGAGGTCTTACGTTGCACTGTGGGCTGTTGTTAGCATCTCGTGTCCAATGTGTTTGATATTTAGACAGACAGGCTCACACTGCTGCAGCTGCTACGAGCTACGTCTACTGATCAGCCAATGGGAATGCAGCTGCTGGCCGAGATTTGCAAATTAAGATTCAACTGAGGAATTGAAAGCCAGCTGATCTATTTTCAGGATTTTGTATGATCCAAAGGATAAAAGATTGAGCGGAAACCAGCAGTGTATCATACAGACGTATATGCAAAAAAATGAGTAGACTAATAAATATAATGGTGTCACATTGGCTGTATTAACTGTTTACAAAAATGAAAGGAAAGTAATATTGTTGCATTTAATCTTAACACAAAAATGTATAGAATAGATTTTCAATAATTGTAACACTCAGACATTTCAATCATTAGGAAGACACAACACAGCGAGAACATATAAAAAGGAAGAGTATTTTAGCAAGGACTGCCAATGCCATCAAGTAAACAAATTAAGTGCTACTTTTTGTTTTTTTGAATTATTATCTGTTAGGGATAAGCTGTCCTGTCTGTCTCCAATCAGACAAACATGTGTTATCAAATCAAATAAACCACCACATGGAGCTTCAACCAGAGCTACTGGCAGTGCATCTTCATCAGTTGCATGCATTTCCGATTACACCCCCAATCACAAACCAGTAAGAGCTTTTATCATTGTTCCATTACTGTGGTAGCTAGATAGATAGATAATTTAGGCTCAAACATATTTTTCTTCCTGCTGGATGATTTCTTTATGCAGCTGAAACAGACTTTCATGCACTGAAGAAGGACATTTTGAAAAACATATTTCTTTTCTATTACTTTTGAAAGGACACCAACACTTCATTGAACTATTTAAAGAAATCTTGAAGCCCCCTGGTTGTACTCATCCTCCTCTGCTTTATCTGAGTACAGGTCATGAGGGAAGCAGTCTCAGAAGAGATGCCAAGATTTTCCTTTTACCAGACACCTCCTACAGATCCTTTGGGGGAAGCCTGGGGCCAGAGGAGAGACATAGTCCATCCAGCATGTCCTGAGACTTCTCTAGAAGGGATGTTCCTGCAATACCTCAAGAGGGAGGCAGGGAATATCAGAAACCGATGTCTGAGCTACATTAGATGATCACTCTTAATGTGGAGGAGAAGCGGCTCCCCTCCAAGCCTCTAACGCATTGGCCCAGTTCCTTACCCTATCTTGTGCACGGCCACCCTGCTAGGAAGCTCATTTTAGCTGCTCCCGGATCTAGTTCTCTGGTTATTCTAAAAAATGACCTTTACCTTTATAGAGCTTTATCAACACGACACTCAGTCATTTATGATTTCTCACAGCTATCCTGGGGCTGCTGTACACAGGTGTCACCGGGGACTCGAACTACCATCATTACACAGATTTCTTGACCATAGTTAAAGGTCGAAATTTATACTGAGCAGTAATTCAAGAGCTTTGCCTTTTGGTTCAGCTCTCTTTACCACAGCTGAGATGTGCAGCATTGATAACAGAGGCAGCCTTACCAATCTGTCTGTTGATCTACCGCTTCATTTTACTCTCACACACAAACAAGACACTGAAATATTTGAACTCCTCCACTTGAGGCATCCACCAGAAGAGGACAAGCCATTCTTTTTGGGGTTGGGAACCATGGATTCTGACTTAGAGGAGCTGATCTTCATCCTTGTTGCTTCACATTTAGCTGTAAACTGCCACTATGTATCCTATAGTTTTCCAAACAAAAAATGTTTTCATTTCTTATTGGACTATTTTGTACTAAACTAAGTTGTGGTTTTGTTTTCGTTTTGTTGCATGGCACAACCACACTGACGAAATTGCTTATTGGCATACTTTAAAACCTTTTTAAGAACAAATGAGGATCATGCAAAAAATCAAACTTAATGTGGCACCAAAGAGTATTAAATCCATGTAGCTTAGAGTGTCATGGAATGTAGTCTGATAAAATTTCTAAAATGAATATTGTAAAATGGGCAGAATGGAAAAGTCTCCATCTGTCCAGTTGAACTGATCAAGTGTCGGCAGGAACAGAGGTAGGGATTTCCAGGGGTTGTTCTGGTCACACCTTCCTAATCATTGGCCATCCCTGTTGGCACTTCTACCGGGTGATTTGTTGTTACCGCTTGGATTAATTCATGTCCCCCAAAAAACAGAGGGTGGTAGCAAGGACAGCCTCAACTAAAATTTCATAACTAATTACACAATACACAATTTAAATGTATTAAATGTTAATTAATTCATTTAAAGTACTAATAAAATTACAATAAAAAATTAATAACATTTTCATTGTATATTAATGTTAAACTGACAACAGAAATACAGTAATAAATCACTCACATCAATAGACTAACATTAAAGATGACAAATACAAAGTTCATGCTCCTTTCAGACCTAGATTTTGTATGTTGTGGGGGACAAGGGAAAGTTATGTCTCTGCACTTGTCCCACACATTTAATGCATATATCATGCAGAACCATTAATGACTAATTCAGACAGAATCAATGCATAAATACTGTATGTGTGTAGGTTTATTACAAAGATCTTTGTGAAAATCTATTCTGTCTGTGATTTATTTGAGAAATATGGAAGTTGTACTATTTCATGTTCCTGTTGGTACAGTGGGATTAGTGCAGATTGATCCTGAATTGGTTTTGGCATCTATCAGTATACCAGTTAACCTTCAAAGCACAATGGTCCCTGCCTGGCCAGCATAGTGAAAATTTTTTGGTTTCACCACTGAGTGTTGGATCAGTGAAAAAGCTTCATGAACCAAGTATTTTATACCTACAATAACAATTTCTTCGAGAAGTTTTAAGAGTTTATGGACTATAGCTTTTTAAATGTCATTATTTTTGCAAGATATATTTAAAACCAGTATTACTTACTAAAAAAATACTTTTGTGTTAATTAGAAAGAATCGAAAGAATAATGTCAAGACATGTTTTTCCTCCTTCTCCACAATTGATTTGTTTAATTTTACCATCTGGGTTTCATGAATGACTGAAACAAGCCCTTAGCAGGAACTGAAGGACAGATTTATCCATCCAATAAATTGTCAATTTCATTTTCAACTCGCTTAGCATTCTCAAACAACTTCTGAGCGTCATCTTCCAAGCTGGTCGTCTGTAGTAACAAACCATCTGGCATGTTACATCATGTAATCACTGTGGCTAAAACAAAGGTAGCCATTTGTTTGAAACAAAGGAGGCAGCACAAATCTGCTGTAGTAATGTAATGAGGAACAGATCCACCACATTGTGTTGGGGCAGAAAAAACTGTTTTCCTGCTCGTTTGATAAATTAATGTGAACACAAGCATTAGCTTCATAAATATAGATAGCAGTGAAATGCTAATTGCTGTCACAAAATTGATGTTTTTCTCTCAAGTTTCTGAAGTTGAAGCAAAATGTAATTATTTTTATAGAATGCACTACCAAACAGGACCACACCTACATACCTCTTTTCTCTCCAAAGTACAGAGTCTGTTGTGCAGTGTTGGACCACTGCAGTGAAGAGTTGTCGGACTCTGCCACCCGACAGGTCAACGTCACTGTGCCACCAACGGACACAGTTTCATCTGTGGTCACAGGCTGTAGCGGATCCTCATCTAAGCAAGAAGAGGAAGCAGACACACACAAAAAAGCGGTTAAAGCAAATTCAACACTACACTTATGCGTAAACACAATCAAAAATAGTATCACACAGCACCACCCGAATCAGATAAACCCACAAACCGGGTTACTCGCCTCCCTCCCCTTTATTTTTTCTCTCAGTCTCCCAGTGCCCATGTCTTTCTCTGCTTGTCAGATTATCTATACATCTCTATCTGTCTTTCTGAGAGCACAGACACATTGTACGCACACACTGACATCTTGTCAGGGGGACAAAAAAAGCTGACAAATGGTTATCTGGTTGTATGTCTGCAAGGCCAATGTAGGAGCAATGAGTCAGTGGCACCCAGAGCCTGAACGACCTGGGGGACTTGCAAAGATGAAGAGGCTGTGGCAGAGATTGGCTCTCCACAGGTCAAACAAACAACAAAGCCAACTCATATCGCTAATGGTTTTTTAACCCTTTTTCTTGATACATGCGTCAGGTTTTAAAAGGCGTTTATATGTATCAGCTGCAAGCTCAAAGTTATGGAAATGAGCAGGTCGGAGGAAACAAGGTTGAGAATACAAATGACCCTCTCATAATGAAGGGATTCAGAGGGCTGGAGCTGAAACGGGAAAACTACTTATAAGTGAACCGTTGGGGTGTGTAACAGTATTCAAATTGGCTCAAATTATGGTATTTAACAGTGCTCCCTTGATAACGGTTGATGGTGCAGGCTAATTCTACACTGCGTTTAGTGAGGGTGGCAAATGATTTTGTGAATCAGAGCAAAAGATGTTAGGAAAATACGCAAGCCTCCATTTATAGTGAGTAATGATGAACATAACCATCGATGGACCTTTGTCCATGTTTAGGTATCGAGGGTTTAAGATCAGTCGAGCATTATCGTACACCTTACTCACTTTAAATGGTAATAGTGCTTGGGCGAAACAAAAAAAAAGGCACAGCTGAAGAAAAAAGACCAAGTCAAAAGAGGGAGCATCACATAAGAGGATACGCCTCGAGCGGTCTTCTCACCCCTTAAATACAGCGTGTATAAATAGTTTAATTGGAACCAAATTGTCAAGCAGGAGACGGGTTTATACAGAGCGTGGGGTGTTATCACATCCGCGCACGGCTGCTGGAATTGAATTTTTTTTTTTTCAGAGGAAGAACATCTGCTTAAATGTGCTTCAGCAGAACTCCCATCAAGACATGAAAGAGCATGGGGAGGGGCTCATGAAGTGAGGAGGAAGAAGAGGAGGTGAGAAAACCAACTACATGTAGCATCAAAAACACAAATCTGTTAGCTGAAACATGCCTGCAGGAATTCTGGACATCTTTTAAAGATAGGAGTTGGGTTCAACATCAGAACACATCAATTATTAGAGGAGGAAAAAAAAACTTTAGCATTGCCTCCGGGTTCTGAAGACTGAGAGCGATAACAACTCGTGAGGTATGCCAGCAGGATCCACAAGACTCTTAGACACCAGAAGCCCTACATGTCAGGAAGTCGCTTAACATTTTAGTGCCGCTCTGACCTTGTGGTAAATTTATCAAAGCAGCGTGCTTGCAGAGGCCTGAATTTGTGGTCAAGTGCCTTGTGGATTAGTGTCTCCTTTAATAGCATCCTGGTCTAATTCTTGTGGCTGATCGCATGAGCTTCTCTACTTGGCATGAACACTTTGAGCAAATTGGCTGTCCCGGGGCATCAGTTATCAGGCCAACCACAATGAGCTCCGACAAATTACCCAAACCTATGTTGCGCATTTACTAGCTACTGACTGTTCCTTCTCAGAATAACCTGTGTGACATTTGTCCAAAACAAAACACCCTTTAGGAAGACTTCAACAAGCGTTTATGCATTTAGGACTTGTTTGGGAGTACGCTTTAAGAATATTCCCAATATAATACAGCCTATTTATAATGAGATTCTCTGAAAGTAAAACAGTGTCTCAAAAAAACTGTTCTCCAATATTTTCAACACGTTTTCACACTACATCCACCGATTCGAATGGGTTATTTATGGTTTGATTTTTTTTTCAAACAGAAACTCAAAAATGTCTGGCATACATTGGTTTTAATGGAGTCAACATTTAGTCTGATTGATTTAGTTATATCAATCAGTTTCAAATCGTTCAGTTAATGTGTTCATCAGCTTTGTTCATCTAAAAACTAAAATTGTTTCTCACTCTTTTTAAAATAAATCAAAATTTGTCAGATTGAAAGGAGCATCTATGAACAGCAATTTTCAAATATTTTCACTAATTCTCAATGGGTTTTGAGGTTGGAATTTGGCTGAGACATTTTAGATGGCTTTCTTAATATATAAACATCTCCAAGGCATTAAGCTGCCATCACCATGCTTTCCAAGGTGATGGTGATTTAGGGAAACATTTAATATTAATTGCCTATTATAGTTTTTTTTTTGCATGTAGAAGAAAATGTACATCTTGGTTTCATGAACCAGTGTGTGTTCCTCGCTGGTTGACTGTGCTTCCATCACTATTTGTGACAAGCAGCAAGGAGGACTTTTCAAGGCTTTATTTGATGCATTTCTTCTTATCACTCATCTGTAAAACTCGTATTAGTGACTAAAAGTTGTCCTGTCGATAAATTCTCAAATCTGGGCTGTTAATCTGTGCTTCCCCTCAAAAGTTATCATGGTCCTCTTTAGTCCTTTTTTGTTAAATGACTTCTTATGTAATTTTTTTTTTAACATTAAGAGAAAAAAAGTTTTCATGTTGCCAGAGGAAGAGATTAAATGTATATTATCTTATCTTGACATTTTTGTGCTAGATTTGTCAAAATCAGGTTTTCTAACAAAACTAAGCTTTGAAATGATTTTTTATCTTAGCTCTAAATGTTTTCAAGGTTGAAGAAGCAAAAATATGAAAGCAGAGGTTATATCTCATTCATTTACAAGCAGCATGTCTGAGCAAAGCATTCAAGTTTTATCAACTTCAGCTGTACTCTTCATCTAAAGATCAGACTGCAGCCTGTCACAGTGGCTTTTTCTCCCAATTAATGTACGCTAATAAATAAAAGGTTAATCTTCCTCAAAGGACTCATAAAACCTGAAACAATTTAATGATGATGAAATGGCCTTCTGCATATTAAATCTGAAGGTCCATTAATGCATGCAAATCATTTAGAAGTTAGGCAGCATATGAAGATGGCAACTTTGTTAGCTCTAACGGTCAAAAATTAATCAAAGATAAATTCTGTCTTAATTAAGCTGGAGCACGGTGTGGGTAGAATCAAACCACATTAGGATAATTTATCGAACACTGCACAATATTTTAAATGGACTTGAGCCATTGCTTATGAGATGGAATGGGTGGAGTTAGAAGGGTCCAGATACAAATGTAAGCCACACAGATTTTTAAGTTCATAGAAAGTTTGTTTGTTTGCAAAGTTTATGAGGTGCAAGTGCAAAGGGATGCATCAAACTCATCTGCCTTTATAAGGTGGTTCACAGAAATGTTAAAGAGTTACCCCAGCATTGGGTACAAATATAGAGCTGTTTGTTTATTTGAGGATCCCAAACAGCAAAGTTTAAGGAGTAGAAGGAAGTTCAGCGTCAGTTTAAACGGTTAAGTCTGGCTAAACTCTGAAGCTGCAAAAATAAAAGGCGCAACCTCTCCATCCTTTGGAGATGTTGAGGTCCTTTTATTCTCTACTTAGATCCCATTTCTTCATCTCCAACCTAAGCTGTAAGCCAGATGAAGACACGGGTATTTAAAGTAACACAATTTACACCTCCCCATAGCCAGCAACAAGGTGAGAGAACACAGAGGTAGAAGGCTGACTGGGATATCAAACGAAACGAGGCAGAGAGGGAGCGCCAACAGACAGGGAAAGATGGATGGATAAGGGTATGCAGAGGAGGCTGGGTGGCAAAACGAGGTGGGAATCCGGGACTGTGTGAAAAAGGAGGGAGGGCAGAGGAGTGAGACAACAGAGGGAGCATGAGGAGCTTGAGGGCTCTCCAGCGTCAAGAGACAGAAAAACATAAAGACAGGCTTTTTACTTTGAAAAGGGGATTATTTGTTTCTGTTTCTTCTCCAAGTTAGATAAAACGATTTCATACACTATGAGTATGTTACCTAATGGACTCAGTCCAGTCTTCTTCATCAAAGCAAAGAGAACAAGAATTTATCTTAAATTAGCTCTATTTAATTCGGCTTAAATGCATTTACATGGGTGTTATCTACCAATTACAATGAAGCAACACACTGAAGAATCATCACACATCAATACATGCAACTGACAAGAGACAATGCTTTGTAGAATATCATATTTTGATATGGCCTGTGCTTGTATAGCATTATCAAATCACAGGATGCAAAACCACTTTACATTACAAACATTTATTGACGTAAGTTACCATGTATAAACCAGGCACTCGGACCAACAACAGCAGCGACTCAAGCTAACCCCTGCCTCCTGAGCCATTGTCCCTTTTATGATCTGCTTACCAGTAAATAGTCCACAAGTGTGCAGTTGCGATGCTGATGCCAGATATAAAGTTTTATGACAGAGCTTTTAAAAATCATGGGGAATAATGGGGAGATCAGAACGAACAAAATGGAGGAAGGGAAATGTGGACAAACTTCCACCAAATTTGTCAAGGCAAGGATGTGGCAATTTTTCTGCATGTTTGTAATCTAGGCATGTTTTTCGTTTTACGTTTATGTTGGACTAGGTCAATTCAAAACTTTAACAAATAATTACAGAATTGTTTTAAATTTTTACTGGGCCTAGTTTTTTTTGACAAAAACTGCTTCTTTTTTAATGTTTATCACTATCTCAAAATTAGTGTATGTGTGTGTGTCAAGTCTGTAAAATTCTTTTTGAAACTAATATCTCATTAACATGTATGATATGACAGTCAAATTGTATTTTTTATTAAGATTAAGAAAAGAGTAAAAAGATCTCTGGGTATATCTTATTTTTTCCATAAACTTTACTTTAGAGAAGTGTTGCTCAGAAAATGTTTTTTTTTTATCTCAGTTCTTCACTACAGTGCTGCAGCTGGAGCAATCTATGGGAAGGCTGACTTTTGGGCCCACATGAAGTCTTTGGAGCAGAGTCATTTAACAGCAGTCTTGACACACAGCAATAAGGTTAGCAGAGTCTTTGCTGTTGAGCCTGAATTAGGAGCTCTCTAATCTTACTTGGCACTCCATATCAGCAGAAGCTGTGCCAAAGTACAGGCGGAATAAAGAAACCTCTCCAGAAATGACTCAGTTCTTGCATTCATGCTTATGTTTTAGCTGAAATGTATTGTGTAGACAAAAACAAAATCCTAATAAGAAATGCTCAAAGATTTGGATTGGCTTCAGTATACAAGTTGGATTCCAAAATAGATCTATAAACTATTCATTTGATTAAAAAAAAATCATCTTCTACTTCATTAAAAGAACAGATATTAAATATTTCTAACCACCTTGGCAATTAACATATTCCCCCCCTTCCCATTTTTCCTTCCATCTGTCTGCCTGTAACCCGTACCCCCTCCACACCCCATGGCTCCATCTGCCCTGATCTACTCCTCAGCTTCCTCCCGTCCTCCCTCACCTCTTTGTCCTTCTGTCGATCCTCCTCCTCTACTCCAAGCCAACCTGTTTACTTCTTCCCAACCCCTCGTTCCTTCTCTCCCTCCTTCTTTTTGTCCTCCCAGGGTGGCTCTGCAGTGCTGCTGCTAATTAACTCAGGTTAATGAACTTTATTTATTGTAATACACGTCTCTGTATGTATGTGAGTCCCTACAGGCATACATTTGGAGATTTTTTTATATTGTTTATTGAGCTTTTGGTGAAGAAGAGTGTAGCTGTTGCTTTGCAGGGAGGTAATTATCTTAGTTTGAGTGACTCTCTGTTTATGTGCATGTGTTTGAGCCTCCAGAAGATTATTATCAGTGTGGATTTACTTGCATGCATGTGTGGTTGAGTTCAAGCATAGTTATTTGTTTTGCCGGAAGGAATTTATCTATTTGTGCACACGTTTGTGGGGCAAAGTATGTGCACCTGTGTGATTTATGAGATTGTATTTTATCTGCATGTGGGTGTGTGCTTGTGTGTGTATGTGTGTGTGTGCTTTTCTTTGCATAGCTGCAGGGAATTGTGCGCGGCAGACACAGTCATGTGTCATGATGCCGCGAATGCTGTACACATTTGATGGGAAATTCAGCCAACAGTGTACGGTTTGATACGGCGTGCTGTGATACAGTCCATTACACACATACAGAGGCATCTTCTCTTACTGCTAGGATGTGGGGGG
>JAUZNJ010049321.1:0-12993 GCA_034780135.1 Jordanella pulchra
AAGAAAGAAAGAAAATGGACGGTGAGACAGGAAAACAGGATATATGGAAAACAAAGGAGGGATTTCAAATAAAATAGATGATTTTATCTGGTAGATGAATACAAAGAAGTAAGAAGGAAATGTTCTGAACTAATTTCAAGCTATTTTGATTTTCATGATGATCATTTTACACTTCTCTGTAATAAAACAAGTTTACCTATAAAACACTTAAACCTCCCACAGCTTGAAGTTTATAATCACCCGGTTTATCAGCAGCTCTTTACCTCTTTAACCCCAGAATCAAAGTAACACACTAACATTTATTTCCTTCTTTAAACAAATTTAAAATGCTGTGAATTTCTGGTGAAAAGCATCAACATTAAATAATAGCAGCTGAATTTGAATATATTAGGTCTGTTGATGCGTCTCAGAAAGTTCAGGCTTTCTCAGAGTAAAACCTTGATGAAACAGGAAGTCCAGAGCAGCTGGTACCAGCAGGAGGAACAGAAACCAGTTCATCTGTGGGGTTTTAAACCAGTTAATCAGAAAACAAACTAACAGAAGATTCAGCTCAGCAGGAACCAAGATCAGTTCTTTCTATTGTGGACCAAATGTTCATGTGCTCTTCATCCTCCTCCTCCTCATGGGAAAGCACAAAGACCATTAGATAAGGAGCAGGAGGAGGAGGGGCTGCAGCCACTTTTCCTCACCAGAGGAAGTGTGCCTGGATGGAGGAGGGAAGAGGAAGTCTGCTTCCTGTTGGGCTGACTGGGCTCCTTGTCCTGGAGCTGTGAGCAGACGGGTGGAGCCGCCGGTTCTGGAGGCGGAGCTCAGCGCTGGGTTTGGTGGAGCTGCTGTCGCTGCTTCCAAAACAGGTTCTGCAGAGAGCGAGGAACCTTTGATAAGGGGGCGGGTGTCAGCAGGGGTTCCAACGTGGTTTGGAATATGAGGAGTTGGACAGGTCCTCGGATCTCCAGAGTTTGTCTAAAATAGGACACATCTGTCCTTTTACCATCCGTCCGTTCAAAGCCGCGGGGTTACTGCAAACATAAAGCTAAACCGGAGCAGAAAGATCTAAGTTCTGTCTAAACATAAATGTAAATTATTATAAATGCCAGAAGGGCTAAGGTTCCCCCAGCAGGCCGTTCAGCAGCTCCAGCGGATCGATCACCTCTAATAGAACCAAAGAGTCCTGCTGGTGTGCAGGACTAATCAGATCTGATCCTGGATCAAATGCAGTTTGCTTTAAGCAGCTCAGGGTTATCTACAGGTCAGCAATAAATCTCAGTTAAAGTTGCTCTGGAATCAAATCATCTTCATCTTTTCACACATCTGCCGGGAACTTTAACAGCATCTAAATCTGCTAAATTAGATTTGATGACTAAATGATGAGAGAAACTTTAAAGATATTAGAGAATTTAAAAGACAGAAGATGAAGTAGTATGAGATTCTCAGGGTACAATAAATGAAACTTACAACACCAAAGTTTTACTGTACAAACATCAAATCTGACCCGAACAAACCCAACATAGTCTGATGTATTCAGTTTCAAACAGTTACAAACTATAGTTGGAAAATCTCCTAAATTTCCTCTTTCAATTTTTGTTTTCTGCTATTTTAGCAAGTGTGAAAGAGGCTCAGCATCCTTCTTTTAGCAAATTGATTGGCAGTCCACAGCAACCAGTAGGGGAGGGGCAGAACTGCTCTTCTTTTTTATAAAGACAGGGAAAGAAATGTATTAAATTTGTTGAACCTCTTAAACACACTGGAATCCCTGAACCGGGGTTTAATGCCGTTACTGCTGCTGTATTCTGGCTGATGAACTCAGAATATTTTATAGCATCTAAATAGGTTGATCAGAGTAATGACAATAAATGCAGGGAGATGAACGCCCTACAGGAAGGCATTCTGAAAAGACACCAGTCAACCTGACTGGTCTTTTCAAGCTTACCTTCCTCTAAGATGTCAATACAAAGTCTTTTGGCCCATTACTTGGCCCGGGTCACTTCATCTGTGTTCACACAGGCTCCAGAAACAGGGTAAAAAAATGCTCAGACGGCTTGTTTTGGAAGCACCGTAGACTCATCCCCTCTGACTTACAGTATAGGGGAACAGGTACGTTCAGCTACTCAGTGTTTGCTTAGTGAATCCAGCCAGACTACTACATATGTCTGAACAATAAGGAAATGTTACAAACACACAGACATTTTACACCTTCTGTCCATTAAAAGCCATGAAGAGAACCAATGCCAAAGTATAGCACCATCATTCCCATATTTCATCCAAAATAGGAAGTTATTCTAAGCTGTTTTCTATACTTATGCTGCTATATGTTTAGGCTGCTGGAAGACCCGTTTTCCCCATTCTGCTGCATTCCATCTATATTCTCCTGTTCTGCAGTATAAGTTCCACTTATAACTTTATGTATTCTCTGTTTTCCTCTCATAGTAGCTTCATCTGGTCTGTTCCTGTTTGCTGTGGCTCCATCCTGGAGAGAAATATCAGCTGTGCTGCTTCCATCAACACCTTGGTTTATAGTTATTGGAGCTTGGCCTGTTTTTCAGTGTAGTCCTGTTTCTCTAACTGTGACTAATTGGATGTGTTCTCTTCCATCCTCTGACATGGGAGCTGCTCGGAGCTCTGCTGCCTGGCTGTGCCTTTCCTGGACGAGGCGCCCGTGGAGCTGGATGATAGTTAGCTTTCATATCTCTGCTTCTTTCTGTCTGCCTGCTTCTGTCTCCTTGAACCCCAGTCTTCCTCAGCAGATGGACCAAGCCTGGTTCAGATGGAGGTTTCTTCCTGTTAAAAGGGAGTTTTCCTCTCCACTGTCACTACATGCATGCTTGGTGTGAGGGATTGCTGAAGAGTTAACCACAAAATGTAAGCAAAAAGCGTCGCTTCAAGCTCATGCAGGAAGAGTGTGTCTCGCAAGTCAATCAAACGGTTTTCCTTGACAGAAACCTTTAACAGTATTGTCTCTTTAAAATGTCTTTATATGAAATGTGTCGTGAATTGGCACTATATAAATAAACTGAACTGAATTAAATCGACCAGCAAAACATCTGATTAATTAACAGCAATGTGAACCAAAAGCTCCATGGGGAACTACGCAGACTCCCAAACCAGATCCCTGAAAGAGACCAGGAGGAAGCTTCTCCAAGCTTTTTTAATAAACAATAAGCATTAATTTCCATCAGTTATCCTTCCAAATGAACAGAGATCAACACAAAAACTGGACGATTCCTCCTGAATCAATGTCTGATTAGTAATATTACCGGTTCATTGATCATGATGCATGAAACATCGGCTGCAAAGACCGCATCCCATAACTGTACGCATTTGAAAAGGTTTTTTTGCTGCAGAGGAAAGGAAACAGATTTATCTTAACTTCATCTGTCCCAAAAGAACTGATAAAAGAACCCTGCTGATCCAGGAACTGACACTTCCAAGATTAAATTATAGGGACCTCCTGGTGGCCCCTCTGGGACTGATGGAGGCCCTCAGCTCAGTCTAAATGCTTTGCAGCGTTTGTCAGTACTTTGAACCACAGAGAGCATCAATGAGGCTCCGACAGCAGCGCTGAATCAGGCGTCCAGGTTTCTCTCAGTGATGGAGCGTGCAGAATAATCCTTCATTTATTTTCCATAAAAGCCTCAACAGACAAAACAGGAGGCGAGTGTCTGATGTCGCCCTGTCTATTCAGAGCCCAGATGCCTCTATGAGGCCCCCAAGGACCCCCGATGTAATCACAAAGCATCAGGAGACACAGTCAGGGTAACAATATCTGTCAACTTTCACATCACAAAAGTAAAGGGTGGAAAAAAACAACAATTATTAAAGAAGAAAATAAAAGTTAGTAATTTAACTCAGGAACGTCCACAGACTGTTAGCTGACAATAAATAAAATCAAACAGGAGGAGCTGGATTTGATCCCTTGTCCTGTTTAGTATCTATAATCTATAGCTCTGGATCAAACTGTCTGAAAGCATAAAAGGTGCAGAAACATGTGGATCCTTTAAATCAGGACTGAAAACATTTCTGTTGGCAGCGATAAAGAGCAAAACTGAAGACTAGATCTGAATGTGATTTAAATCTAAAATTAAAATTGAGTCTAAAGTCTGGTTTGCATTTACCTTAAATCTCTGGATTTAAACTACTGTTTCTTTGTGCTATGAATTAGTTTCTGTTTAGCTTTCCTCTGAAGTCCTTCAGAAAAGTTTTGTTTTTTTCCATAATAATGATGCTACATAATAATCTAGCCTCTCCTCATCCTTCAGGCCTTTAATCATTCAGGACAATCTCAGCTAAACACAGAAATCTCACCTGAATTTAGCAAATCTACATATCCGCTAAAGAAATGTGATGTTTTGATGAGAGTTGGGTGTCGTTACATCCCTGGTTCATCATCGATCATAGGGAGCCGAGTGCTGCCTGAATGATTGGTAGGACTGGAGACGTGAAAATGGCCAGAAAGCAAACATTTTAAATACCTTAAGGATGTCGGCATAGCAACCGTAAACATTTTAAAGGTGTCAAACCAGCCAGTGTTCAAACATCCAATACTGATCAGCTTCCTTCTTTCAGAGATTTCAGTTCAGTCTCATGTTGTTTAAACACTGTAAGCAAACAACTAATAGAATTTACCTAAAAAAAGCATAAAGTTACTGAAACAAACAAAAGTAGAGTGTATCTGATTTTAATAGCTGTGAAAGAAGAAATTAACAGTCAACTTAAACCTTTTGGGTACAGAAAGGACCCAGGCTGGCATCAAAGCCTTGATCTCCATGTTAGAAAGCAGCAGTTTTTCAAACTACTCCACCATCCAAACAGCTTCCCTGAGTTTTAAACAGTTAGTCGCACTACTACACTAAAAAAAAGAAGTCTGAATTGATTGCTGACTTTTCAAAACAGAAAAATGACTAAACAGAACCATGATAGCTAATATCCAATTAGATTATTATTGCAAGGTTCTCTTGTTCTGAATAATTCAGCACGGCCGTTACTTCCTGTTACTTTAGATGTTGTTCTAGAAAAAAAAAATTGATGTTGTTCAGTGGCCAAAATCTTTGGGTAATTATTTCTTAGATATTTAAAGACCTGCATTTGCTACTGTTAACAAAAAGGTAGGATTTTCCCAATATAATCTAGTTAATTTGCTGCTTATTACATTAAATGATTCTTATGGAGTGTATTCACCATCCACTGAAATCATTTCTTAGCGTGCACGTTTTTGTGTGAAAATGGTGAAGCTTTGTTGAGTTTCTACGGTTCGTCTAAAGCAACAGTTTTCTCTGAGAAAGAAGCTCCAGACTTTAAGGTTTTCATAACAGCGGGTCTCTGATGTCGTGAAGACTCAGAGATTTAATTCTGCCTGTAGAGAGAAGCACTAACACATGCTCACTGTCATGCATGGCGTTGAGTTTCAATGTACTTACTGCCAACTGGTGGCGTGGCAGAGAAAGGACACCACTTTTTGAAGTTTCTTCCATTGATGTTTGCACAGAGATTAGGATCATTGTCATTAAAAACAGGCTTTAGAAAGAAAAAGCTGTCAAGTAACTGGATGCTATAGTGATTTTCTTCTGGTTTTTTTGGAGGGTTTTGCGGAGGAACAAGGTGGAGAGATTAGAAACACTGAAATAAAACTGTAAAACTCCCATAAACTCTCAACGAGAGAGAAAAATATAGACTTTGATACAAAACTGAATTCTGTGGTTGGAGGAAACTTCTTTACTCATAGGCCGTAGCTCAAGGTATGGAAGTAAAGTTCAGAAATAAACTGAGTGAAATGAAGTTTGGCTGTTTGCTCTCTGGGTGTATGTTTTTGAAAATGTTTTAATATCAACTGAGGGCATGCAAGTAGTTCAAATCCAAACATTTTTTTACGTCAAAATCAGATGAGTGACATCACTAAAAATATCTAAAACATCTAACTTTTAAGTATGATTGTCTCTCATGCAGGAAAGGGAAAGTCCATCTGTTTTTAAGCTGTTCAAACTTTGAAGGATGTTTCTGCAGGAAAGGAAAGCTGTGATTTCGCAAAATTATGGCTAAAATCTCCTGGAGCGAGTTGTCAATTTCATGAACGATACTTTATCCAGTATTCAGGATCAAGCTGCATGTTTCTATGCATTAAAGCTCTAGAATTGAATCTTTGATCTCCGTCATTTTCTAGCAGCATCATTTAGTGAAACGAATGAGTCATCCCAGTTCAAATTGCAGCGTTTGATAAAGTTTGTGGTGTTCTGCAGCTAAATGAGTCCAAACCAGAGCGACCACCGCAGAAGGAGGTTTTTCTCCCTCTGAGAACCCAAAACATAAAACCAGTGACAACAAACACACAAGAACAGGAACCAGCGAGGTCTACTCTGCCTTCAAAGAAACTATTTGCACTGATGCTCCAGTTTATCCGCAGGTTTAATGAGCCAAAGGCCCTCTGTCCATTCAGACTGCACACCGCTGTGAGCTGCATTCAATCCCAGAGCTGAAGAGCTGGCCAGCGGCAGGAACACAAACACGTCCATACAAACACATGTAAACACCGAGAAATTAGCAAGATTCTGTGGTTAGACTCAAGTTTGTGTAAATAAAGTCGGACCGCAGGATCAACACAGCCTGGAGGAGGTCAAACCAACTGAAAACAGACTCGTATTTAACTGGAGGACATGGAGCAACAATCTGGGAAACGTCATCCTTCATCTGAATCAAACCCGAACAGCTTCTGGATGAAAGATCGACTGAAATATTCTCCTTTTGATTTATATTTCTTTTGTTTGAAGGAATGTGGCCTTCAGTCTCTCATTCTGAGAGTTTAACATCTTTTCGGTCCACTTGGATGTTTTGCTTTGAACATTTTCCTATTTGAACGTCTAAAGGCAGCCTAAAAGATATCTGGGGTAAACGAACCATTCAGATATTTCTAGATGTTTCTTTTCTTTCTAAACACGGACGCCCAGTTTCTCCTGAAGGATTTTAAAGCATTGTTTAGTGATCAGGAGCTTTCCAGGGTGGTAACAAACTCGAGTTCATCAGCAGTATCCAGGTATATTCAGGTATTTGTTAAGGTTTTAAAATGGTGGACATAGAAACACACTGAGATCTTACATTTTACGGTTGCCCTGATTCAAAGTTGCATCTTTTTCCAGAGAGATCTCCTTCAGCAGAACCTGCTCGTCCAACTCCATCCAAACGTTTCCTTCTGCAGCTGTGTGCAGCACCGTGTGTGCAGCACTATCCACAGCACTGCCGTTCAGCTGGCTGAAAGAGGTAACAGCACCGCACAGCAAAGACTTCTAAACCAGCAACTACAAATGACTCAGAACAAATAAACATTTTCTGCAGATATGCTGGGTTGATTTATGTTTTTGCATTCTTTGCATCGGTTGGTCTCAGGTTGCCCTGTCCTTCCTGTTTAAAGAGGCTTTATGCCTAATCTGAAGTAATGAATGTGGGATTAACAGCTACTGCAGCACATGAACCAAACATAGAGAAGCAGCATTTAGATCCTCTGCTCCACGTTTCTGGAACAAACTTCCAGAAAGATGTAAACCTGCTGAAAGCCAAAGTTAAACTGTTAACTGAGGTATAATTCATTTAAGGTTGTGATCCAACTGTTTAATTTGTTTTACTACCTGATGTTTTATCTTTACTTGCTTTTATTCTTATTTATTTCTTCTATTACATTGTTTAATTCATGTAAATCACTTTGAATTGTTTGGTGTGTTTGAACAGCAACAGATGTTGATTTAATAAACCAATCTATGAATCCTTGCTACGACCTCCTATCAGAACATTAAGGTCAAAGAAAACTTGTGTTCCTAACAAATGCAGACAGAGATGGAGCATCAAGATAAGAACCAATCAATCATTCTGTTTATAAACTTGTTTGTAGTTAAACTACAGAGACTGAGAATAGCATTACTTTCAGTATTAAGAGACATTTTCTTAAATCATGCATCAATCTAGCAGCACATCTGAACGCCTCCACAGCTTTACCTTCATAGTGTAAAGAGCCTTATCTCTGCTGGATTCAAATGTGTTTTTCTGTTTTTTCATACTAGACCTTGGACTTTTATTCATTATTTTCACATTTCTCTGCGAGATGCTAACTGGGTTAGCATGTGTAGTATCAGATGTCTAATGTTATTGTAAATATATGCAAAGGGCTTTATTTACTAACAAACTGAGCACAAACAAAGCTTAAAACACAAAAATTAACAAATATACCCCAGTAGGACGTGGTCACCTGTCAAAGTAAAACTTTGTAAGCAGCCAAAATAAACTACTGGGGCATAAATCTTTAAAAAAAAATGCAGACCTTGAAGATGCACCTTTAAGGTCTGCAGGTTTGCAGAAGTAGACCTGAGGGAGGACTTCACTGCTCGCCCTCATGCAGAGCCAGCAGTCGTTGTGTGAGCGCTGACCTCTGACCTGATTAAATCAGAGTTGTAATGAGGAAGTTGGTGGTCAGACTGCTAAGTGCTCCAAAAAGTCCGGACAAAAGACTCGCTGGTGTGGTCTCCACCCAACCTCTCTGAGATATTGTTTCATTTTAGCAGTTACGTCAAACTTTATCATATCTGACAGGAAGTGCTGCCAAAGCACAATTAAGGGCAGGAACTGTAATAACACCTGACCTTTTCCTTCAGGTGCCGATAGTTTCTACCCAGAAAGGCCTCAGAGTGTTTAGATTTTACCTCCACTCCTTCTCTCTGCACCTTTTAAGTCTGCAGTCGGAGTCGTTTTGTGGTTTTGAGAGAGTGAGTCAACAAAGTCTCCCTTGTTAACCCAGAAAGCGTGATTAGAGAGCTTTGCTTTGGTTGTAAATAAGCTCAAGGCCTGGATGTGTGGAGAGCAGAGAAAGGTCTGTTTGTTTCAGAGCAGGTAATGATCCCAGAGGTGTTCAGCGGTTTGTACCGGCTGGGTCGCGTCTGAGCCTCAGAGGAATGTCGGAGCTTTCACAGTAAAATCGCTGAGGTGAACAAACTATTTCAGAGACAAAAGACAAAGAGCGTTTTCTGGCCTGGGTTGTAAAAATGATGCTGATCGAACCGAACAGACGGAGCAAGGTTGAGAAAACATGAGAGACAGAAGAGGCACCGATGCAAAGACAAAAGGAATGGATTCTGCTGAGGTCCAGAATCAGAGCAATGTGACCCAACAGCATCAAACAAGCGTCTCTGCTCCGTTTATACAGCCTGGTTTACTTTAAAACCTCTTTAAACACACCAGACAACATTCAGAGAGCTGAGCCAGTCTGGAGCTGGTTTAACTGATGTCCACAGTGATCTTATAAAGCCTCAGGGAGTGTGGGTCCAGCTGTCCTGGTAAATGGGATCCAAAGAGTTTATCTTCACTCATTTACAAATTCAGCCTCGTGTTACAGGAAACGCCCTTTTACCTCCTTGAACCCAAAGAAACATCCAGAGGATGAAGCAAACAAAGGGGTGCTTAGTAAGTTTAGCAGGTTTAAGAAGAGGCCAAAGCATCTTCTACCCCTTGTTTGGATGTTTCCACCATCTTTGCATTAACGAATGCTGCACCAATGTTAACCGTCCCAAGACTGTTTAAGCCATAACCTGATAACATGCTGCATAAAGATTAACCAAATGATGAGTTTCTATATGTATATTTTACCCAACATCTAAAGTTTAAAACATCTATAACTTAAAAATGTGCGTCATAAATTCAGTAACAAATGCTGACCTTGAGCTGCAGCCCAGCCAATCAAATGAACCAGAAAAATACTAATATTCTCTGAACAGCGATTCCTTTTGGGTAAATAAATTAAAAAGTAGTCAACAATAAACAGAATTTAAAATATTAAACATGCAAGAAAGAAGTCCCAGCTGCAGGTAGAAAGATGTCCAAATTTAATATTTGAAGCTGCATAAAGAACATTAGACGGTACTTTCGTTCTTAGCTTTAGCTACATTTTCTTAATTACAGCTGTGCAGTTACAGCAATTTAATCACTTTAGGAGATAAATACATATTTAAAACAACACATGGTCAGTGATCTGTATCTAACATAGAATTGAACATTTTTAACAAGTTTTAGACTCAGGACTCGAGGATAAAGACTTCAGACTTAGTAGAGATATGATCAACATAAGCAGCTTTATATGTGTCACCGCATATTAAAAAAATCAACAATATCACTTCATTAGGAGCTATAGTGTAATAAATACATGTGTTATGATAATCTTAGATCACTGAGCTGCAAAGTGTTTGCTTTTTATAAAGGTTAACAGCTGAGGAATCCACCTCCTGCTTCCTGAGTGTCTCTGAGTTGAACACAGACCTGAACCCATTTAAAACCAGAACAGCAGCTTTTATATTTAACCGACCGTCGGCTTCCTGCCAAACAGAGCAGCAGATAAACTGCTGCCACATCTGGTCGTCGGTGTGGGAAATTCCCACCCTGGTTGTAAACAACATGACGTCAGCAGCACACAGCGAGAGATTTCCTCAGGGCCGCACATCTGAAGGGTCAAACATCCCGTCGCATACGTCCCGTCCTGCTGTCACTGTACGGATACCAAGAGAGGAACCACTGGAACAATTACAGAAAAATCACCCTGCAGATCAGTGTCCAAACATCTGTTATATTTCAGATCAGACGGCTTCCTTTAGGTTGGGGGCTGGACTCCCTGAACATGTCTTTCTACTCACATCATGGAATGTTTTCTGCATCTTTCTGCTCTGTTTGGGTATCTGACACAGATGCTTTTCCAAATTAGGTATATTTCAACATTTTAGATATAAAAACCATCAATGTGTGGTTAAAACTACCAGTGTTCTGTATCTAAATATCTGTTTGATTTTAAACCATTTCTGGACGACCTTCAGCTTCTCTGCAACTAGTTCAGTTCAGTTTGCAGCAGAGCTGCTGCCAGAGTCCCCAGAAACCGCAGGAAGCTGAGGAACGCTTTGTTCGTTACACAACGGCGAAGCCTGCAATCAGGGAGAGGGCCGAGCATTCAATACGAAGGCGTTAGGAAACACAACGATGAAAGGAAGGGAAAAAAACGTAGGATTATCTGAGGAATCCTGCAGAAACCAGATGACAGAGTCGGAACAATGATGTGGTTTTCATGGGTTGATTTGTTTCTAAATGGTTTTCCTCCATCAGAGTGAAGCTGACACATCGACACCCCCTTCCTCAGAGTGATGTCAGGTTCTGGTGGCAGGAAGATGACAAGCAGACAGATTATGTCCTGATCCGACTACTACAACACAGGAGCAAACAAACAGGCGAGGCAGAGGGAGATCACAGCCCCAAACAGAGCGTGTTTAGAGCTCCTAACCAGAGGAACATTCCCGGAATAAAAACACAGCTGGATCACAAAACATGGCTTTGTTTTAGGATTTGTTCTGTGGACTGAGATTATCCGTAAAGAGACGGTTCTGTGTTGATGTTTTTGGATCTTAATCTTGCTGAAAGATCCAGAGGCGACACGTTTTCAGCCTCTTTCTGTCAAGTTCTTATTGCAAGAGTCTCAAGAGAAACAGGCCCACAGCATCACAGATGCTATGAAAGTGGTAAAAACTACAGATTTAACAGCTTTATTTCCCACAATATTTTTACACTTTTATCTAAAATGTTTTGAAATAAAAGCAGAATGAGAGATTCCCTGTTTGTGTTCTCTAACTTCACCATTAAAGCTGATTCTGATTAGATTCTATTGATGCACCATAAAAACAGAAGCATAGAGTACCCAGAGAGAACCTTCACATGCACAGAGAGAAAAATACAAAGCAACTCGTTGAAAAAAGCCGCAGGCTAAGAATCAAACCCAGGACCTCCTTCCTGTAAGGAATCACTTCTATAAATGTCTCCATCATGCAGCGCGAAAAAAACATTTAGAGGAAATCTTTCAATATCTGTTTTTAAACCTTTTCTCTAACTGAGGCATAAAACCAATATTATAAAGTCAGTAGTTGTAGTTTTGTTAAGGTTCATATAAGTGTTGCAGCGTGGACAAATTTTAATTAGTAGAACCAAAAGTGAAATGTTTTCTGTTGTGAAGGTTTCTGACTCTGGTCCAATCCGGTTCATACTGGTCCAGATGTGTCCAGATGTTTCTCTGTGATCTACCTGGTTAAATGATGGAAACGGTCTCAGTTGATGGTTGGGACTGTTGATCTGGACCAGGAGATGTTTTCTCACAGCTTCATCTCCATTTATCTGCATCTGCCTGAAAATCAAATGTTCTGTTTTGCGGCTGTGAGAAACAGACCTTTGTGTCCCGCCATGTTTCCACTGCAGGGAAATGGAAAATTTGGTTCTATTTTTATGTTTTCAGGAAGTTTCTACTGGAGCAGCAATAGAAGGAGAATCAAGGAGGTGATCCGGAACATCAAGCGTCACTAGAACCAAATTAAATCACATAAATAGAATAAAACTAATTCATCTGTGTTCTCCAAATAGAACCAGGAAGTTTATCATCCTTCTCTTATTCTCTCTGTTGTTTCTGTTTTTACAGTTTTCCCATTAGATTCATGATCTAGAGCCGGATAAGTTTGAATCATTTTCCAAACCCATCTGAGCCCAAACCCGCCGAGCAGCAACGGAAAACGCAGCAGTTGGAATAAGGACAACCCTGCAGCAGATCTCCAACCTCCCTGTTATTGTAGGGAGGGAAAGACGGATCCAGGATAAGAGGAAATGTTTTCCAATTTCAGCAAATCCTCTCAGGAGTTTGTGAAAAGGCTCATATCAGATGCAAACCAGGAGAAATTAGAGCTGGTGAGTAAAACTGTCCTGAAGTGGGACAGAAATGGGAGAAGATCTTCCCACCGCTAACCTGCAGCTTCATCTGGAAGCTGCTTCAGATCTGAACACTGATGGTCTGTTTCTGGGCTTCTGCAGGATTAACATTCATGACAACATGAAGGCTGTGGAGCGAAGGGCGAGCGAGGCTGTTCAATATGGTGTGGTAACAGGGAGAGAGAGAGGGAGAGTAATTGGAAGCAGCTGTTGAGCAGGAAACGCTGCTTCTGATTGGACGTC
>JAUZNJ010049332.1:0-31045 GCA_034780135.1 Jordanella pulchra
GGTGTTAATGTGGATCCAGTTTGCCGTGCTGCCTGTTCTGAGGACACATCATCTGTAACTCTGTTCTGGACTCTGTGCTAATAAAACCACTTGTTTTCCACTACAACCTGATCCTGCCTCTGCCTCACCACCCACTAAACAACCGCCTCATGACAACCTTAAGGTTAGAATTATGTAATATATAATAACATATAAACTTAGTTTTTTGCTACCAGAGCTGCAGTTTTAAATACAATAGTCCAACTTTAATTGATCATTTTAAATATGATTATATATATAAAGTACTATCGTTTTTCTTTTGCTGCAGCCATTATTGTGGAGAACTTTTCTCTATTCTACTCCACTGAAGAAGACCAGCTGCTGAGTTATAATGACCTGAGGCACTTCCAAATCATTTGGAACATGGTGGATGACAAACGGGAGGTGAGAAATTAGCAATAACAGGAAGGATGTGAAGACTATATAGGACACTAAAGGCCTATATAGAGAGGATATATCATCACAGGGGCTTATGGGGGAAGGTGAGTGCAGTTTTCAGTAATAGGAGTGAAAGTAATTAGAGCATCAGGTCTTTAATTAAAGGTGAGATTCCTTTTGTTATAGTCGTGACATAATTGTTGCATGAACTTGTTCATTTCTTTTTAAAGGCACAGATAGCAGCTGTAGATGTGCTCATTCTGTGTGCCTTGATAGAATATCGATGAATGCTTTAAGTTAGAACTTTTTTCCCTGAAAGACCCAATTTCAGCATCTCTTTCTTAAATCCTTAACCGTTTTTCATTATTTTTTCCTACAGGGAGTGATCCCAACATCCAGGGTGAAGTTTCTGCTTCGTCTCCTCAGAGGAAGACTGGAAGTGGACCTGGACAAAGACAAACTGTTGTTTAAACACATGTGCTATGAAATGGAGCGACTTCACAGTGGAGGAGATGTAACCTTTCATGACGTGCTCAGGTGATGGTCAAAAACAGATTTTTTATTTATTGATTTTTTTCTATTCAAGAACTCATACATCCCAGTGCAAGTCAAATACTTTCCTTTTGGGCTTCAGATACGTATTTGAACTCATAGTTATCATCCTGTGTAAAATGGCTGACAAATCATATCTGAACTCTTGATGCATTTTCCCCTGAGAGTCTTGTTTTCCATCCATGCTAATTTTGACAGCCTGAGGTTGTTGATTGGTTCCCCATTTAAAGACCTATAATGGAAAGATATCTAGCAAAAACCTGTACTTATACTTTTATATAAAAATATAGAGTAAATACAAGGAAATCCACATTCATCTACCACATTTAAGAACGTCTGTGTTTTCTGACTATAATTTGCATCTGAACTTACTTGTGCAATGACATATTTATTTGCACTCTCTATTAATTTTCTACTTCTTATTCTTATATTACATAAAAAATAGAAAGTCCCAAAGGGTTTAATGGATTGATTAGGAATTTTTAAGCCTTATATGCATCTGAACCTGGCAAAGCTCAGTTTTTTTCTTTCACATTTAAAACTCAATGAGATTTTTTACCCAATGAAAATAAACGATCATGCTTTTTAGTCTTGGTAAAGAATGTACTGAAATACAACTTTTGCTTTTATTCGTGTATACAGAGTGGAAATAGGCTTTGTATTACTTATTAGAAACTTTTACATTTTTTTACTTTTTTTATGAGAAATATGTCAGACTAAATTTTACTAAAGTGAAAATGGGCCTTAGGTCACAATAAACTCTGGTAATGATTTATTTTAATGATTCAAATAAGAAAACCAAAGATTAAGTTGTCCTTGGGAGCCTCCTTCAACAGTCATAAAAAATGAGTAAATAATTAAAACTTTTGAAAATAACTTTACATTGGAAACTGCTGTTTTTCTTTTTAAAAATGTATCCCTACTCCTGCTGTAGTGCTGTGTACAAATGTAAGCTTAGTTGTCATTGGGGTGCAATACAGTAAAATTCCTTTAGCTTAGGACACTGTAATTTTTTTATTTTTTTACTTTGGTAGTTTTTTTGGAGAGCATAATAACATGTGTGTTATTATACATATACATGCAATTACAGTAAACAAATCATACTTTAACATAAATGTTCTATTAGATCTTTTCTCAGTTCTCCCTTTTGGGGAATAGCAAATGACTGTGTTTTTACCTTCATCCAGCATGCTGTCATATCGCTCAGTGGACATTAGGAAGTCTCTCCAGCTGGAGGAGCTGTTGGCCCGGGAACAGCTGGAGTACACAATTGAAGAGGAGGTTGCCAAGCAGACCATACGCATGTGGCTGAAGAAATGCCTCAAACGCATCCGGGCGGTCAGTCATTCAGCAGAAAATGCTCGTCTTTTCTACTGAGATTCACAAATGTGTTTTGAGTCCATGTATGACGCTGTCCTTTAATGTGTACATGCTTACAGAAGCAGCATCAGTCATGCAGCATCATCCACAGCCTGAGAGAGAGCCAGCAGCAGGAGCTGAGCTCCTTCCTCAACCCTCCCAGCATAGAAACCACAGTGCCAAGTGAAGACCACAATGCTAACAACCCAGACAACCCCTCACAGCCTGAGGTAAAGCCCCAACATCTAAACCTGTGCTGCACACACACTCACACACACTCACAGCGTGATTTTACACAGACACATCACACAGTCAGCAGGTATGCTTTTGCTCTGGTGCAACAAAGGATATCTTGTCTTTGTTTAGATGAGTGGCCTCCAGCAGCTTCTGAGCCCCACGTTGTCAGACAGAGGAGGGTACAGACAGGACTCCACAGACCTGGGGAGACCACAGAGAAAGTTGGGACAGTGGCGGCTGCCTGCAGGTTTGTTCTCCTCTGTATTCTGTCTTATACAAGACACGGATTTTATTAGGGAGAATTGTTTAAAATTGAACAAAAACTTCCTTGTCTTTACTCTGCTATGAAAAACCAGGATGTTTTATAAAACCGTCTTTTGTAAAAATAGAGACCTATCCAGGCATTAAAATCCACTATAACAAATTTCTTTGAGGCTGTTTAAACATTCAAATGAAACAAATTTACATTTATATTTTCACACCTACGTGTAAACATTATAACATGAAGTTAATGATAATTTCTGATTGGATCTCTGTTATTTGTATGATTTTATTGATATTACAACACACTACACAGTTACTTAAGAAAATTCAAACCATCTGTACAGTAGGTCTTGTGATGGTTCTGTAAAATACAAAAAAAAAACCTTTCTGTTATTTAAACTGGACTGTTTTTTAGACTTGAACCACATGCTGACTGGATTAGGAACATCCTACCTGTCGCTTGGTTCAAACATGGGAGAAAACTCCCTTATGTCATAACATTGCTATGTTCTTCGTACTGGATCAATAGATTTTTTTTCCTTCTGGATTATCAGTCATCGTACCAGACACTTCTGCCATCATTACGTCATCACTAGGATGTTTCATTAGAGCTTGTCACAAGATGTAACTGCTTAATTTACATAAGAGGTTTCTGCACCTCCACCATAAATTTGAGCCTATTTTGTGGAGTGAATCAATAAAGGTTACACACTGAAATCACCACCAAGAAAGCCATTGACTATTCTTTCTGCTGCAGTATTTTCATCCTGGTAAAGAGCTATTTAAGGAGATTTTAATGGAGCTGTGGAAACAATACAATATAATGCTTTGCTTCTGATATTGGAGTAAAGACTTTAAAAACTCAGTAAAGCTACTCAGTAGAGTAGAATACCTGTATGGTCATAAGCTAACATATGTTTAAATATTAGCTTAATGTCTCAAAGACAGCCTAATAATAGAGTTCTATCTGTTACCCAGTTGAAATGATCCCCTCAGGTGCACAGTTACACACCATGCAATGTGTCCTAAATCTCACCCTATTGCAATCAGACATTTAGCTCTGTTCATCTGGAATGAGATCATTCAGGAACCATATAAGCTGAATCTCAGGACAGCCTCTGGAGAATTTAAAAAATATACTTGGACAACATAGTAAAATTAAGGGCAAACTATTCTCTTGTTGTTAGGCCGTACAAGTGTCAAGTCTATTGTTTGTAAGATGAACCCTGTCAACGATGAGGCCTCTTCAGGGTCCGAGGTGAAGAAATGGTGGACCCGTCAGCTGACTGTGGAGAGCGACGAGAGCGGAGACGACCTCATCGACATTTAAAGGCGGGATGATGTTAGAAGACTCCTGGTTGATTCGTATCTTTCCTTCTTTCTGTATGATAATGAGAACAGTGTTGATGCTACACGTGAAGCTCATCTGGAGCCATTTAGACATGGATTGCCGTCAGGTTTATTTATTTTATTTAACCAGGGTAAATCCCAGTTGATGTTGACTTTTTCTATGCAGGTGTCAAAGCAGACTGTTGAATTTTCCATGGCATAATCACAAAGCTAACCAGGAAGCTGCTGCCATGTGTGTTTTCTACTGTTTCAAACAAGCATTTAAAACTGTCACATCAGCACCAATAACTTTGTCCTTTGATGTCGTTGATTTGTCTCTGTTGTTAATTTTTTTGTGTGTTTTATTATAATGTCTCCTGTGGTCTTCAGTGGTGATTCTAAGTGTTGTTTTTCTCATTATCACTTTGTACATAAATGAGGCTTCTTGTTTTTATTAGGACAAGAAAATGAAGAAAAATATCACAGTTTTACCTTTGAATGTATTTGCAGTTCCATTAATCTGTTTTTGTGTAGCATTAAAATTTTGTAAGTAATTAGAAACACTTATATTTATTAAGTAATATAAATATGGAATATTCTATTAAAGGCCTGTGAGGCATTTATGAGAAAAAAGGAGTGTGATTGTGTTCATTTAATGACTTAACGGCATTTTAAAGTAATTCCTCAACATAAACAGAAAATATGTGTGTTTTACAATATTAAAATGTTATATATCAGCAGAGCTTACATGGGGACTAATAGGTTTTCATAGAACCGCCATCATATCGAAGGCAACATGATCATCTAGGTTAAAACAATAAGATAAAAAAAAGAAGAGCCATTATGCTAAGTTTGTGTGGATTATTGCAGTGGAAGCTGCCATAGGTGAGGATTTATGGTACACATTCAATTAAGCTCCTTATTTAACCTTTTTCAGCTTTACAAACACAAACTATTGATTGCAGAATTTGTTATGTGTAAAAATTTCATCCAGGCTAAAATTATAAAATATATTTTAGTTTTTTCATGCTGCTCTCAAACTATGATTGTTTATTGTACTGAAGGTATTGAAGTATTTATTGGGAAACTGGAATGGGGCACAGCCAACAGCCCCCACTTTACTGGCACCCCGGAGAGAGACACAAAAGAAAGCAAATCTTTGGAGATGCTTAATTTGTTATTTGGAGAGGCGGTGCTTTTCACTGATAAATTTTGACATTTTCTGCATAGAAACATATTTCTTTGTATCTATGCAAACTATCTTGAACAATCTATAAGGACACTCCAATCCGTAATGATCTTTATTTTCCGAATTGGAGGTTATTCTCTTGCAGCACATCTTCAGTACTTGCTGATAACAGAGTTGACAAATGCAGTTTGCAAATGCAGGCTACCTTTCATGTTGAGTTAGGGTTAATTTCTGCTCATATGCAGGAATCTGTACCCAGCTTTTAGAAAGCTTTGCCCTCTCCTGGACATATGTTTAGTCACTCTAAAATGCCTGATTCACTTTGCTTGACTTCTGGTTTTACACTTATTGTCAAAGTTCTCTGTTTAATTTGACTCCACCCATTGATTTAGAGCGTCTAGTTGAAGCTTTTAGATCTCTTCAAATTGCAAAGTTAAACTCGTAAAATGTTTGGATTTTATGTGACAGATCCACAGGAAGTAATGCATCATCATGTTATTGAAGTTTGTGGAAAATCTAAAAGTTGCAGAAATGTATATTCTGTTCACTTTATTCTGATACCCCTAAATATAATCACAACCCTAAAGAAATTAGTGAACAAGTGAGTCTACTTTAGTTTGATTTTAATGTCAGCGTAAACAGATGTTCTAAAAAGGTCTCATAATTTTGTTAGCAACAAAACTGGACCTAAAAAACACACAGAGGGATGAAGTATTGTAGTAGTATTTGTGGAGGTTTAAATATCTCATAAAGCATAAAGCATTGTTCGTCCTGTGTAACATATAATTATAAAGACAGACCTGGCCAGTACTATAGACCATTAAATAGAAATGCATCAAAGAAGCCCAGAGTAAATTTCGAGATCTAAAGTGGAAGAATCGGTTTGAGGGACAGTATTATCTGTAGTCTCCACAAATCTAGTCTTTATACAGGAGTGGTAGAAAAAAAAAAGCCATTCGATTTTGAAGCAAACTCAAGCTGCTCGAATGAGACCAATTTTAACTTCTTCATTCCTTTATTGACAGATTATGAACAACTTGAAGGTTCTTACTGCCATCTGCTGTACAAGAATGTGCTCAACCTACTATTTTCTTTTTTTTTCGTGTTTAAAAAATGCAAGCAATACTTCCTGAAATTCCTTTGAATATTTTACTTTATTTTACTTATTTATAGCACTTCATCAAAACATGATTCGCATTTACTTTTTTATGCAACCGTCATATTTGTCATTATTCTTTTGCCTTAGTTAAAACAGACTTCATTTAAGTAGATATGGCCTATTCTCAGTCTTATTAAAAATCACATAATTTCTTTTATTGCTACAGATTTTTAACCTTTTATTACTTTCTCATCTTCATTCCATCTTTTTCTGCCTAAATGTTGTTTTCTTTTTCTTAAGTTTAATTTTTTTTTCTCAGCTTCCAATATTTAAAATGGAATCTGAACCATTACCTTGTTAATCAAAGCTTTGTTAGCAAGTTTATCTACTGTTTTGTCTACTGTTAACCCTTTGTGTGCTGCTACCCAAAACAACTGAATGTCTATGCTGCACCTAAATAACTAATGGATTGTTGGAACAAGATCTTCTTTTTGATCTGGTCAGATTTGATTTGAAGACAGGTGGAGCTATTTAAAGCCACGCAAACAAATTTTAACTGAGTGTTTGGGTATTGATTTATCAAACAATGGCTCCAGGTCAGAGTGGGGGTAACTGAATAGAGAGCTCACTTTTGTACGGCTGTTTTTGACTTTACAAAAGGTCTTGTTATAGATATAAAATTGGCCTGTTAAAATGAAGACTGATTTGACTTGTCCGGTTAAAACCCTGCTTAGTTTCACATCTGATGTAGTGTGTATGGGGCTGTCTAGATAATGAACATGCAGCAAAGCAGAGAAAGTGCAGAGAATCAGCTGCCGGTGGGACATCCTCTCTATAGAGGTCCTGATTTACTCACACATTCCTCTCTTGGTGACTGAGTGCTCTTTCTTGCATCTGCTCCTGTTGGGAAACAGTTTGACATCAGCCTTCTTGCCAATCAGCTGTCTTTAATTTATCTTTTCTCACTTATTCTTCCTGTCAACCATCTCCTCTTAAGCGCCACTTAACTGAGAGCTAGCTCATCAAAGGAGCCCTTTCTACTTTTTTTTTTTTTTTTTTCTAATTTTCACTCTGCATGGCGGAGCACTTTTTTTGTCTTTTAATTGCCTCTACATCACACTGGTTTTCACTAGGCCTGTTGTTTTTACCCTCTCTGCCCACCTCTCCCATGTGCATGTACAGTGCTTATTTAGGGCCTAATTGAGCCACTTTGGTAATTGTGGAGGAAGTTCTTAAGAGCGGAGGGAGTGGGAGAGTGTCTTGTGTGTCCAGATCACCTGTAATTAAAGTACATGATGGCTTTGATGGCTCGGTTCCCTCCTGTTGAGATGGTGTGTTTAAAGCTTTCACATGGACTAGAAAATGCCTTCTCTCTGCAACACAAGGCCATCTTATGGATGCAGATACTGCTGGTATGACAGGTAGTGCTTCTTAGGAATAATTAACTGAAAGAGACTGACGTACAGCCATATTCCAGTTCATGTCTTTATAAATCCTTTTTTTTTAAAAATACGGTTCCAAACAATAAAGTTTTGATCGTTTTGGTTAAGTATGTTTGATGTTTCACATCAAATGAATAACTTCCACTTGCATAAATAAATCTAAATATGAACAAAGATAATGGTATTATTTTACTTGAATCTATTAGAGGAGCTAGTTGAGGAGCACACGCCTCCAAATTGCCTAAATTCTTGTCTTCAAATGTCTTCAAATCTTATCAGAAAATGGGTTATATAAAAAATGTATCCTGCCATTTTTTGTTTTGGGGTGCAGGAATGTAAATACTTGGCATTTGTAACCTACTTGTATATCCTTTGGGTCCAGGTGCATTAGTGAATTTATTTTTACGATTTAATGATGGGTACAGCTCCCAGTTTCGGTTTTGCTCTTAATCTTTTCACACATTGTTAGCCTTATAAATAAGATGGTTTCAGTGCAAATTAGTTTTCTCTATCTCACATCCACATCTACCCTAAGTCCAGGCCTAATCCTGTCCTTGTGTTTTGAAACAGATGGCTACTTCTACAATAGAAAAAGTAGCAAATTATTGTAAGCAGCAGGCAGCGGATGCAATTAACGACTAATAAATGTGTTGATTAAAATCTATGGCAGTCTCAGTGATGAGGGGTAGGATTGTACGGTAAAACTGGCATTCAACCAGGTCAAAAAAATTCTGACCTTCACCAGAACACAGCTGCTTTTTACTTGATTCCTTAGTTAATGGTTTCATTTCACACTTTCTACTGGCTGTATAACATTACATTAGACCTGGTATTCTTCCTTCACAACAAATCTTTAAATAAAAGAATAAAGAATATAGATTAATCTATATTATATGAAAAAAGGCCTTCTGTATTTTGACTTTGATCATAAATTATC
Source organism: Jordanella pulchra (assembly GCA_034780135.1). Classification (NCBI taxonomy): domain Eukaryota; kingdom Metazoa; phylum Chordata; class Actinopteri; order Cyprinodontiformes; family Cyprinodontidae; genus Jordanella; species Jordanella pulchra. The sequence continues at coordinate 8,826 of JAUZNJ010049332.1, forward strand.
TTGAAGAACTATGCTTAGTCCTTAAACTTAGCAAAAACACCAAATGTCCATGTTTTTTTTTGCTTGAATTTTATGTGACAGATCAACCTTCACCTCTGTGAACTCAGCCTCTAACAGGTTTGCTTCCAAATGGCCCCATAATTATCTCTGTCCTGAAGAAAAGCCTTCCAACAGACTGATGGTCCCACTATCCACAGGAGTTCCCCTGCCACTGTGTATTCTGTGTTGAAGTTGGTGTGTACTGTTCGGTTTTAACCGTTTAAGCCTGACCAGGCCAAAGGTGACGCCTATTTTTCCACTTCTGTAAAAGTAGGTGAAAGGAGGAGGAAGCTTTTTTTTTTCTAAAATATTTTGGATTTTTTTTCATTTATCATTAACACCTTTGGGTTTCAGGGCTGTAAAAACTGAGGATGTCATGAATGGACTGTCAAACATGATGGATTCTTCACAAAGAGGCTTCAGGACTCAGATGTGTTCTTTTTCTGTTCCTTAACGCTGGTATTCTTGGAAATCAGAGGGTTTTACCTCTTGTAATGACCTGCTGTTCATATTTTTCTGACTTTCTCAAGTAAAGTAATTATAAAAGTGGCAGTCATCTGTGCTCCATGCACTTTACAAGGTGCTACACAGCACCCTGACCCCAAAAAGCTTTTCACTTTGGAATCTGATGAACAGCTTCTTTGATGTTTCCTGTACAAGCAGTAAATTTCAGTGCAAACATCGATACTTGTTCTTAAATAATGGTCAGACTTGCAGTCGTCACAAATGAAACAATTAGTTTTAAGCCCTTTTCTAACTCTGCAGCTCCTCAAAAGTTTTTTTTTTGGCTGATTTACCAGCTAATACTCTCCTTGTTTGGCCTTCCAGGGAGAGTGGATTGCCACATATCCTTTCTATGTTTAGATCAGTGACTAAATTGTGTTTTTTTGGAATTTTTCAAAGCTTGTTTTGTGTTTTCAAACCTTCAAACTTCCTCTAACTTTAGCACTGACATATTTGTTATTTGGCCATAATGATACTCTTTATTCACCAATGTTCTCTTACAAGGGCCCCACAGAGCAGAAGTATATACAGTATACTAGACTTAATTATACAGAAATGGGCTCTGTGTAATATATAAATGGTGTCTGAGACCAGTTGGCAGCAACACAGGGCTGCATAAAAATACAGTGCACACCACACTTTTTAGCTATCTACTTTTCTTTATTTATTTCAAACAAAAAAGAATAAAAGAAAAGTAAAATAGACATAGATAAGTCAATTTGTTTGAAAGGGAGATTTATCATTTGTTTTCATGTAGGACTCCTTTTCTTCTGCTTCATTAATACGTACTAGTTTGTGTTGTTTCTAAGATCATGATTGAAAACATCAAAATTGGTGGTTATATTCTAATAAATTTAGGAAAAGCTTAAGAGGTATAAATACTGTTGGAAAATATGATAAAAAAAACGTATTCTGCTTAATAAATTCTTCATACAGTTGTAAATCTATAGCTCTGTTTCATGCATGCTGTGTGTGATTGTCAAATGTCTGTACATCTCAATGCAAACACAATGAAAGCAGGGAAGGATTTTGTGGATTTCACCTCATGTTCGGTGTTTCATCAGCCCTGCTCTGCTGCTGCCCCGGTGATCACTGAGCAGAGAGGCTCTACTTTGTCTTTCAGCCACACACAAAAAAAACCTATTTCCTTTAAACGACTAATCAGTTCCATTCATCTGTCTTTGGGTCTCTAGTTCCTCATTTCTACACCTGTCTTTGGCTTCTTTAATTACTGGAAGGCAGCCTTTGTCTGATCAGGAGCCAAGATTAGAATATGAGTGGCAAATTCAGAGGAAAATCATACAGGCTCAAACCAAGTCAATTACCCACCAATCAAAGTAGAAAGGCTTGTAATTGCAGGGTAACAATGAGCGCCTCCGCTCCATCGCCAGCACTGAGGGTAATATAAACTAGAAATAATGTGTACCTGCAGGGGGTGCTATGCTCAAACTATTAAATTTTACTGCTGCAGACAATGTTACAGATTACTGAAAAAGCTTTATTTTTTCTCTCTTTTTAAATGCAAGTATAACCTGTAGTGAGACATTACCTTATAATTTCATGCTTTTACTCAGCTATTATGTCAAATTGTGCATATGACGTTTGAGGGAAAATGAGGGGAAAAAATTATAAGGAGGGAGAGCTTTTATAATGCTATTTGACATGGCACTGGGAAATGATTCTCTTATTTGAGAAACGTGCGAGTTGCAACACACAAAGTTGCTTTCTAAGGGGAAATGATTTTTATATAGGAAAGCTGACCTGTTAGGATAAAATGAAATAAAAAGTAAATTTCCTATGAAAGCATTGAAAGCAAGAAAACAATCAGATTCCACATTAGGTCAAGCTGAAGAGTCTCAGTTGTGATTACAAATATTGTGTTTAACATGCATCCTTAGAAGCATCAATATTCAGGCTTTTCCTCCCCAGAGATTAAAAGTGCCTATAGGCAAGCCTTTTTTTTTTCTCTTTTACACTGGAAATGGAGAACGATTTAATGTGTATTCTCATCTTTCCCTCAAGCCTTCAATGAGTTGCTTAATTCAAAGACCTCAAACCCAGAACGGTGAAAAAGCTTGGAAAGGCAGACTGAATGAGAGAAGCAGAGGCTGAGAGAAACTGCTTCATGGCAGCTGACAGATACCCCCGCCAGGCTGCAGACTGGGCTACTTTTTAAAACAACAGAGGATAGACACTGACAACTTAAATTTTGCCTTTCCTTTATTTTTTTTCTACCCTTTCTTCCTCCCCCCCCCCCCCCCCCCCTCTTAGTTTGGCAGCATTTGAAGATAATCAATCACAATATCAAAAGAGAGCACTGTTGTCATGCAGTTTGTTTTCCAAATCTAACCTTTAGCTTCTCGGCACTCAAAAACAATTTTCCTGATTCCTAAAATTTTTACATGTGAGCTAGGTATGCGTTGTGCATGTTCAAACAAAAGGACTGGTTTACACTCTAAAGCAAAGTAAATCAAATAATATCAGAGTTTACAAAAAAAAAAGAGTGTGACGGTACAGGCCAGCACTGATTATAGGATCTTGCAGAAGTATTCACACCACTTGAGATTTTTTAGTGTGTTGCTTTAAAACCTCAGATTGTTTTGCATTTTGATCAGAATATATGTATTAGATAAATGATGCATAGGTTTGAAATAAAAGGGAAGTGAAAGATGCTTTTGAAAATGTTTTAAAAAAGCTTAAAAAACAACTAGCTGAAGGGTATAAAGTGCTCATGTATTTAACATTCTTTACCCCAGTGTCTCTCAACACAGTTTAGTTTTTGTGTGCATAGCTCCAGCTCAGTCAGATCAAATATTGAGCTTATATAAACACATTATTTAAATCTAAGTTTAGATTAGACTTGAACTTTGACTGGAACATTCTAGCACACGGTATGCTTTGATCTAAGCTATTCCATTGTATCCTTAGTTGTATGTTTGTTTTTGTTGCCCCGTTGGAAGGAGAACCTCTACCCTGGTCTTTGTAGCTTCTTACAGATATACTTCCAATATAACCCTGTACCAAGCTGCATCCACCTTCCTACTGTCATCTGTTTTCATGTGCTCCAAAAAGAAAATGATTCTGATAGCATGATACTGCCACCATGTTTCATGGTTGTTATGGTGTGTTTAGAGTCATGTGCAGAGTTGTTTTTTTTGACACACAGCATTTGCATGATGATCAAAATGTTACATTTAAACCCCCTTTTCCCTCCTCTTTGTTTTCTATGTGAGTTGTGCTAATGTTTGAAAGGGACTTTTAGGGCTTTCTTTTAATAATGGCTTTTTCTTGCCAATCTTCAGAAAGGCCAGATTTGTAAACTTTTAGCAGATTCTTTCACCTGAGCTTTGGATGTCTGCATCTCCTCCACAGTTCCTAAAGGCATCTTCGCTGCTGATTCATTGACTGGTTAGTTCAGTAGACTTTCTTTTGTACCCACTCTCTCTGTTTTTGGTTGTTGAATTGGATGGTCTTATGTGGCATTATTAACAGCTAGAAATATTGTTCAATATGTTACCTAACCCTGCACAAACCTCACTACAATATATTCCCTGACCTCTTTGGTTCTGCTGGAGGGCCTGCTGTCGAGTCCATGAGTCCATACATTAAGCTGGTTTTTCGTAGATAGAAATCTTTGAACCAATCTAACTGCATGATACAAATGGATTGTTTCTGTAAAGTACCTTTAGATGACATATTGTGAATTGAATTTAATTGATCTGTCTTCTCTTGTTTGGTCTTTAAACTCTAGATGCCTTTATAGACTGGTTGTATTTATGGCTACAGGACAATTTCATTTAAGGGTCAGTAGAACATCACCAGTACTAAAAAAAATGTATTTTTCATTTGCTTTCAATAACAAGCAGTGTTGTTTTTAATAAGGTGGCCAACACCCTGAGTAAAGTTGTAAGTGTACCGTCAAATGGTCTGTCAAGCTTGACTTCTCCTTTGGGATCAAGTTATGGTGATCTTCAAACTACAGCCTTCTGCTGCCTTTACACACCTCATATGTTTGCCGACTATGGACTTGGTGTTTATGAATGACTGGACTTATCATAAAATGCTGGAGGAATAATGGAGGCCAAAGGGACTCCGACTTATTGAGGCGCAAACACAGACGTTAGTTGGGCCATGCTAAAGATGAAAAGGAGAGGCTCCGCTTCAGTACCATTTTTTTAGTTTTATAACTTTTCATCATCAAAAACAAAAACTAAGTAGACACACACAAAGTATCTGCTGTCAAAAGCAGGAAACTTGCTGCATACAGTGACAAGACAAAATCCCTTTGACTTTCAGCCAATCAGCATCAGATGCTGTAGGAAGTTTATTATTTATTTATCAATTTACAGTTCAGTTCATTTTACAAATGTCCTAAGAGAGATCCAGAGAGATAGTCAGTTAAACCCAGTAGGTAAAAAGTAATCAGCATTGGGTTATTGAACAAAATGGTTTGAACACCAAAAAGCCTTAAAGCGTTGTGTTTGTGTCGCTTGTCTAAAATAGTACATAGAGTTAATCTCAGTTTTCTAAATAACTTTTGTTTTTAACTTTTCTTTATTGTAGAAAAACTATAGTTCCGACACATCAAAGTCTTCTAGATGCTAAAGTGGAGATAATCTAAATTAATCTAGATTCTTAAATCTACTCTTAAATGAATCTCTTACAGAGTTATTGCTGTATTCCTTTATAAATATTAGCTGAAAAATAAAAATAAATCTATTTCAGAGTTCATTCGTACACTTTTAAAGCAACAACTTTTGATTCATTTCCAACTCTCAGTCTTTCTGAGGTTTAATGAAGTTCAGTTCTCCTGTTAGGATTTCCTCACTTCTTCTCACTAAAGCCCATTTGCAAAGGATCACATTTTTTCCAGATACCAGTCATGGGGGACGGAACAAAAATTAATACATCATTGTAAAGTGAAGTTAGTCCTCAATAAAGAAATAAATTATAAAACAACGGGGAAAAAAACTAGATATTTCTAGATATATAGAACTGATTATAGGACCTGAGAAAAGAACAGGCGGAAAGCCGAAAGAGATGCAGGAATTTGTGTTTAACATGTGACGACAATCCCCTGTATTCTCTATATGGTTAAGCTTAGGGGTAGAGTTGCATAACAGAAGCTTTTTACTTTTTAAGAACACATACAGGTTTTGCTAACTTCCCTGAAAATCCTGAGTTTTGTGCACATAATCAACGATGAGCATCACCAAAAGCTCAAAGTGAAGTATGGAGGTGGCAGAATCCCATTTTTAGTTCCTTTGTGTCCAATAGAACTAGGGAGATTTTACCAAGGTGAGTGAAGTTTGGTGGAAACTATAATCAGATGTCCAAATAATTAACTGTCAATTGACAAAGCTAAAGTGGATGGATTTTAATTTTGAGCATCAGAGTAAGTCCAATCAGACATCCAAACAGAAAATCTTTACAAGTTAGAGGTTGCAAATAAGTCAAAATGTAGCATGCAGATGGATTCCTACCAAAGAAGACTGGATGGTGAGAGTGAATAAAACAGTTCAATTATTAGGATGAGTGTATAATCATGAGGAAAAATAAACAGTCTATTCATTTTCTGGCTCAAAACATTTCGATTTTAACAGGGGTGTGTATAGTTTTGAAAGCCGCCACACATTAAGAAGTATGATAAGGTTTGCAGCTATACCCACTGGAACAAATATACACTGACACTTTGTTCTAACGTGTTAAAATAAAGCAATTACCATTATTGCTCTAAGAGAGATTGAAACCCACATTGAATCTATGCTCTGGAGGTAAATGCCTGAAAAGACAGCTGCCTCATTCTCTTAACAAAGATTGCCCCCATGTACAGTTAAAGAGCTCTACAGGCAAAGCGACTCTCTGCCGTACGCTGAACACTAATGACTCATAAAGCCTCGCTGCCACCTCAACTTGACAAATGGCAAATGTCAGCGGCATATTCTCCTGGTAGGCATAATTTTATTAAGTGCAAATATCACTGTGCTCCTTAGGAGACACTCAAAGGTTAGACCAACAGCTGTAGCAGTTTCATGTATATTAGCTGGGATTTAGCGGCGAGTCGGGTTCCCCTGACTTGATGGATGCAAGCAGTCAAGCATGAGGACGGATGCTCTCACCGAGTGTAATAAGGAGAAGCTTGAGCTGGGACAATGTTTATTTAAAAGCCTGGGACAATAACCTAATGGACAGCAGTACGTTAGCAGGGTTAGTGGGGGGAGGAAGGAGAGAAGAAGTTATATATTGTGGGGTTGATTTTTTTTTTTTTTTCACTTTTATTGGCTGTTGTAATTTGTTGAGTCACTCATCCATGCAGGATCTTTATGTTTAATGCAGGCCTCTGAGAGGCTGGGGGTTTGGAGGTTTGTGCTGTGGGGGTGGCAGGGTGCCCCCTAGAGATTAGTCTGCACCTCTGTGTGAGAGATGAAGGTGGAGGGAGGAATATCTGCCCTAAATGGGAGCCTCAGATGCTAATAAGGACTGTGTGTTGGTCCCAACCCGCTCATTTCACCTGCCAAATATCTGACGGATGCGGTGGGAAGATTAAAAAACAATGGATTGGAAAAGTATTTATACCCCTTAAACTTTTTTCTATCTTCTGACTTTTAAAAATTCTGCTTTGATTAGTTTAATTAGGACCGACAGAGCAGCACAAATCATTGCCTTAATTGTGAAGAAGAAGGAAAATTATCTGAAAAGTAAAAGAAATCTGCTGTGTTATATATGCATATCTATTGAGCCCCCATGAATCATCCCTATTATTATCTTAAAACTCTTGTAATTAATTTCCCTACTGACTTTGTACTTCTAGAGCACATCTCTCAAACTCCAGTCCTCTAGAGTGTGTTCCAGCATTTAAGGATGTGTCTCTTTATAAACAAACCTCAGAAACACCATTATATCACTAACAGAGTTCTGCAGGACCAGGCAGAATGCTGAGGAACCTATTCAATTCAATTCAGTTTATTTATATAGCGCCAAATTACAACACATCTCAAGGCACTTCACAAAGACAATTCATTCAAATCACACAGTCAGATTAGTTAAAAGTTTTCTATCTAAAAAAAAACAGCTTATTGCATCGACTCATTGACTCCACAGTAATCCCTCACACTAAGCAAGCATGCAGCAACAGTGGAGAGGAAAAACTCCCTTTTAACAGGAAGAAACCTCCAGCAGAACCAGGCTTAGTGTGAGCGGCCATCTGCCGAGGCTGACTGGGGTTCAAGGAGACAGAAGCAGACAGACAGAAAGAAGCAGAGATATAAAAGGTAACCTTTAACCCCTTCGGTTTAGCACTGTAGAACCAGCAACTCTCTAGAAGATGCAGTTTACATGCCTTCCATATTTGTAGCTTCAGATCACTAGAGAGTTACATTTCTGCTTCATAGCTCAAGCGCAGTCAAAATCAATAAAGATCATCTGTATTGTTTCCATCTTCAAGTCTTGCATTAGACTCTTAATCACATTTAAGTGTAAATGTTGACCAGGCCATTCTAAGTCCTGAATTTGCGTAGAAAGAAATGACTTCCATACAGCATCTTTTCCCTGCAGGCGGAAATTCTCAAATTAAAAGTACTTGTTGGTCACAGAAGTAAAAAAAAAAAAACTTGCTTTCATTTAAAGTAATGTAAACAAGTGAAATTGACAAATCATTAGGATTTTTATATTAAAGGGATGTGTTAATTGAAGACTAAATTCAAAAACATTAAAAAAATGCATACAATTTCTTTTCTTTGTGTTGTATGTTTTCCATTCCTTTTTACTGTAAAAAATTTTTCAATACCAGATTGGACATAGACCTCTATTTCCTGCTGATGTATTTAATGATTGAGTATTGTATTGAATGAATGAGACAAATTCTTTTGAAAAAACATCTCTATTTGTGATACATTTTACAATGCAGTTCAGAAAAATGAAAAATAGATGTTTAAATGTAAAAGATTTAAATGTATCTATGATCCCCTCTGCTTGTTAGTTTAGGTAAATGGTGATGTATTGGTGGGTTGGTGGGCATGCCATACTCGCTCTGTAATATCTCTGTTCCTTTGGATTTTCATTTAGAAATAACCTTTCTTTAAGCTGCTCCTGAACTTCCCCCTCACTTGTCTCCTTTGTTCCTTTGTTTTTGTGATGCTGTGTGTTCTAATGTTCTCTCTGGCCGTCACAGAAAACTAGGTTAATACTAAGATTTAATTATTAACAGGCTGAGACATGTAATAAGGGGATTTATATAGGAAACAAGTTGCAGAGGATTTTATTTAGATGTATCAGAGTCTGAGCGCACAGGACACTTAAGATTTTAATTAGTACAAATCTTTGTTTAAAATCCAAACATTTCATGATGATTTTCTAAAAAGCTTTTCTTTGAAATACAGCTTTAACAGATAGTTTACTACTTCAATTAGGACAAAAACAAAATATTTTAAGAATATCGCACCTAACTTTGCCATACTTGTCCAGTTCTTTTCAGCTTCAGGTTCAATGTCATCCAGTTGTCAGATGCATGTTGACTTTTCTGACATGTACTGTGGCTTGACACATTATCATCCTTGCTCAGCTGTCACTGGCATGCCTGCCCTAGCCTGGCCTCTGAAAAGGTCGTGCCCATATGGACAAACATTGGTGGCCCACTGTTGGCAGTGGCTTGCTGCGAGTTCCATTTACAGAGACGGTTACAGCTGTCTCCTCTGCTTAGATAAACTGCAATATCAACCCGTCCGTAACAGCCTCCAACAAAGACTGAGGCATGCAACAAATCATGAATTTGATGTATTTTAGTACAGGATCACACTGTGATGTTTCAAGGTAAATAAATATTAAAGCAAATTCATATTTGAAAGGTTTGGCAGATGTTCATATCTGCTTTTAAAAGTTGTCTGTTAAAAGAGAAATGTATCATTGCTTAGCAGGACACTGGCATGTGATGGGTCGGACAATTACTTTGGCCTGAAGGCTGAATATTTGATTATGGCAGCCAGTTTAAAGAGCCCACATATCTGCTAAGAATATATATCTCACAGAAATCAGAAATTCCTAAGATGAAATTCAGTTACAAAAAAAGTCCCTTTATTGTTTATTTTTTCTGTTTTACATCAAACATGGCACAGCTGTTGGGTTGTTAAATAGGAATGGAAAGCTGCAAACTTTTTAGATCTTATTATAAATAAACCTACTCAAGCATTTGTAATGGAACACAGAATAATTCATGTCAGATTGTTTTGCCGCTGATATTTTTTTATTTTTCAACTTCTAAAAAAGATGCTGTCACTAATGGTATTACAGGTAGTGTTCAAATATTTTCTGACATTTTTTTCCCATATGTGTTTGCAAAAATGAGTCAAGAAAACAAAACACAAAAGGAATAAAATTAAAGGAACATGAGCAATCCTTAGATTAGATTAGAATTTGTGGTGCCAATATTACACTTTCTCTCATCGTGCTATGTTTGTTGGCACATTTATGTGACAAAAGTGTTTAAATGTGAAGAAAATATTCTATTAAGGGCAAAAGATGGGGCTAATGATGTCAAATTTATTGTGTGCTACTACTTCTTCAGTCCAGAGTGTTATTTTTACTGTGGCTTCACATTGTCTTCTATGTTAACAATAGCCTGACTCTCAGGAGAGGACAGTTTACTGCTCTTTGATTTGTCTATGAGTGATTTGTTTATCAAAAAAAGATGTTAAATTATTTCTACCATAAGATAGATAATAGATTGTGTTTTTAATATTTTTATTTACTAGTTCTTAAGGAGCTGACATTTTTTTTTGTCCTGGGTGAAATTTTTTTTGGGATACTACAGAACAAACTAAAAGGTTAAAACTGCTGTGATCAGAACAATGGGCCAATCGTTGGGGTTAACGATAGTCCTGTAAGAAATATATTTACACATTTAGTAGATGTTCTGGACACTTAAGAAACTGTTTATTCCTAAAGATTTTCTCCCAATACAACATGAAAGATCCTAATTTGCCCTTTCTTGAGTCTTAAATCATATTAGCCGTAGTAGAACAAAGTGAAGAATAATATTAAACTTCCTTTGACTGCCTTTAATCTATTTTAGGCCATCTGTTGACTTACATCTCCATTATACACATAACAAAGATGTTCAAGTCATATAGAATCCCTTGGGTAATGAACACCATAAAAGGGCTCTAAGCTACCTCCAGCCATTGAAAGCGATGCTTGTTGAGGAATTAGTGCAGAGGTGTTTCATGCCGAAAATAGTCCTCCTCAGGAATGCGATGTACATGATGTGAAAAACATCTGTGGCCCTGTGTGAACCGTCCCTTGGGTTTGACAAATTCTGCCTCTAGAGTGTGTGAGGCCATGCACACAGTGGCACATCAAGGCAGTGATGTAGTTGTGTTACACAGCTGGTGTGTGTTGGTGCTCCTCAGGATGTGTTTTCTGTATACTGTATTTGTGTTAGGCTGCATGTTTCGCTGGGGGCATGTGTACTTATGTGCAACAATGTGGGTGTCTGTGTGCGAGTCCCCAGCCACTTCCCAGCATCACTCTGCGGAACCCTCTCTCTCCACCAGTGCTGGCATAAGACAACATGACAGAGTGTCAATCACAAAGTGGCCTGAGGTACCGAGGCGACAAGAGGGTTTTTTGGCAGAACGCTTCTGTGAGCAACACCAGGAAGAGGGCAACAGCAGGGGCTGGAGTACAAAACAAATGTTGAAACTGCACAGCCAGGTCTCACACAGCCCCCCCTCTGGCCACTCAATCTATCCAGCGCCCTGGATGAAATTCTGACCCCTGTTATATGGAGCAAAATGTTCTGCCATGCCTTGAGAGAAACACTTCTGGCAACAAGCGGGTGATCTGATCCAATCCAATCCCATCTCCAAGCCCAGGGGCTCACAGTAGATTGGCCGGGTGCTGCCACTCTTACACTGCAGCCATGATGTGTTTTGATGACTCCATCACATGGTGAGGCAAAGCCACAGACACCTGTGGAGGTATTTGATCAAGCTGATGAAATTTGACAAGACTTAATCTTTCTCTGAAGAAAGTGTTAGATATCTTCAGGGGAGTTTCATTTGTCAACAAATTACAGCTGAAATGCTACTTGAGAATGCCAGCATTGATAGAATAGAGCCTTAAAGTGCAACTATAGGAGAACTGAAATAAAAACAGGGTTTAAAACATTAAACAGGGTCTTGGATAAAGACTGCAGAAGGTTTATGGTGACTTACAAAAGCTTGATTGAAACAAAATACAATCTATCAAGGTAAACTCCAACTTACTAAAAGCTGAATTTAAAAGCTTAAACAAACAGCTTTACTGTGGCTTCTGTTATCTTTCAGAAGTTACTCGCAATCAGTTCTGCAGCAGCAGGGTAGGTAATAATGTTATTGTAAACACACAGAGGTTGATTGTAATATTACTGGAATTAGGAAACTTCTAAAGGTAAGAGTGGTTTCATTTTTAGGATATTAGAGTAAACCATGTTGAATACCAGAAAACCTCCAAATATATATTTGAGACCTGCAAACATTTTTTTATTTCAGCTTCAAGTGTGCAGTTTCTTTTTAGATATATCACAAGTAAATTCATTGACCCTCATGGTTAGACCAGGAAAAAAATCAGAGAAAAGTACTCGTAGCAGATGTAGACCTGTAATTTAGTCTGGAGCTAGATGACTGTGAGAGAATTATCCAGTGACCCATATCTTTTGCACACCTAATTCTCCTTTTCAGTAGTCTCTTTAGTTCAGGTAAACTCTGTTAGATAACATAAAACCATTAAGCCAAACATTTAACAGATATCACCCTATTTAACATTTCATAAGAGTATTTACGAAACCATTTTCCAACCCCTGTCATTGTCTTTGAAATGGTAGATTATAATATGACCATTAATAGGCTTCATAGTTTGAGGGACACTCGGTGTGTAGTTTCAAACTTGTTGAAATCCTATCAATCTGACAGGAGATTTACAGTCATTGCTTTCTGGAGTCTACTGTCCTTTCTCTTGAGGTCCCTTGCGATTTTCTATTGGGTGCTGCAACAATATTCTCATACATTATTTTCAAGGACCAAATAGACAATGGTTTAACATCTTATACTTCAATTTGCATTTAGGTCAAGAAACATACCTGACAGACATCAAGCCGTGTTTGAAAAAGCACTTCTCTCCAATTAAAGTCAGATAAAACAGAATACCAGATCAATGCCTCTGAACAGTTTTAAGATAAAACCAGTTGTTTCAATTAAGATAGAGGGGATTGGTTTTGTCTGCTTGTTTGATTTCTGGAATGACAAGAGAATAAAAAGCACAGCAAAAGAAAACCCCAAAACCATTAGAAGTTTGAAGCATGAGATCCTAAAAAAATATAATTACAAACGGTAAAGACAGAAGTTATTTTTTGGTTAAGCTAACAGCTATATGTTCAGTGTTAATTGACCCGTTTTACATCCAATACCAAGCTCAAGTTTAAGAATCAAAAGCTTTTTTATGCACTCCTTAAACCTAACCTTATGAAAGAGCATGGATATTTTTTGAAGATTAAACCACAAATAAATGATTTAATCTTTATGCAAATGCCAAATTAGTAAACCCTGCACATCACCATAAACACACCATCCCCATAGTGAAAAATCGTACTGATGGCATCATGTTGAAGGAATTCTTTTTTTTCATCAGGAACATGACGTGAGTAATTACATAAATTAAGATGAATAGTATGGCAGTTGTGAAAAATACCGTCACAAGCAGCAAAACATACAATTTGAGTAAAGAAATACCCCACAAGCTTACTTTAATGACAGCAATAGAATGCACAACACAGGTTTTAGATTCCTACTGCTAAACTATAAACCTTGATTATCACTTTAAGATTATACATTATTGGGTTGGTTCATTACAAAAAATCCCCATAAATATAAACTAACAAATAAGTATATAATAAGAATAAGAATAGTAAAAGAAACCGAAATTTGTATCTTTAATTTAGTTGTGAATTAAGCAGGGGTGTAAATACTTGTAAATACTTTTGCGATAATTAAATCTCCACATTAGCAACATGGATACTTAAATATTTTCAGTTCAAACCTTACAATGAATAGATGCCTTTCTAAGTGGTTATTTGATGATCTTAAGGTTAGAAATGTTGGTATCCTATAGGTTTGCTTCTTGATCTAAATGCTTCCATGATAGCAGAACTGAATGTGGACAACAAACCATCTGAAAAGAAATACTCAGATTCTATGTCAGTAATGATGAGAGTTTCAAGAAAAAACAAATTATATCTGAGTAAAGACTGAATTGAGAGTGAATAATAAATTACTGTTTTACATGTTTGCATTAGATAACAGGACTGAAGGGTAAAGAACTGAAATAAGTTACACAACCACAAAGATCTTATTGAAGATTTTTAGAACACCACAGAGAAAGACTAACTTTTTACCAGAAACAATGCTGTCACATTTCTTATGTGAGACCCCTTATACCTTTAAACAACAAGCTGCTTACTTTGCACTAATGCATCATTATCATAATGTGTCATCTCTTGGCTTCTTTTCTGTGGGCAATAGATATTAGTCGTCATCGTGGTTTTTTAAGTGATATTTTCTTTGCTCCTGCCTGCTGTGCTTCCCCTCATTATTGCAAGTTATTCTCTGCACCTTCTCTGTGAAGGGATTCTTGTCATGCAGGTCACAGCTTCTGACAAGGAGCATATTACTGTTAGCTTTCACAGCTAATTAAAGTGTAGATGGTTCGCTGTCAATGGACTTGACTGAATTGATGTTTCTCTACTACAAAAAGGATGTTAGGTGTACGTTTCTGCAATTAGTCGTCTGAAGGATTCGATGCATGTTGCATAAGATATTATTTCTTCACTAGTCTGTTAGCTGAATCTGTAAGAGTCAAGCTGCTTTCTTCTTAGCTGTATGCCCACATGAGTGATTCTCCATGGACAGCTATATTTTAAACATTGAAATTATAATTTCAAATTTGACCACAGTCTGCATTTATCATAAGAAACTTCTGAAAATGTTACAATGACTTTTTCCATTTCCTTTTTGTTTAGTTTAACCATCAATGTGCGGATGTGTCAATGATTGTTAATTTGAGAGAGCCATGTATTTTCAAAAGGTCACAAAGGCGTTGAGATGAAAGTTGAAACGGACAAAGTAATATAATATAAATAAAAAACATTCATTTGTTTTACTTTGTACAAAACTTTTGGGTTGCAACATTTTTTAGTAAATAGGAATACAAGAAAGCAATTTATCCAAGTAAAGCTTAAAATCCTCTGATAGCAATAGACAATTCATTGTAAACATCAATGCATGTACAGTAATATAGCAAACAATGAGTAACTTATAACTAAGCACACTATGCACACAGCAGTTGTTGCACATTTATACATGCCTACCTTATAATCTACCACAAGGCTCTTGCACCTGTAGTAATGTTTATGTGCTAATTCATAATATGACTCTAAATGTTTATATTTGTGAGCCTTTGCCAGGAGGAATCCTTACTTGTTCACTGTGGACCAAGGGGCCTGAGTGCTAAAATGATTAATTATAATTAATGTGTGTGGGTGGACCTCACATCTACATCAAACATAAACCAGGCGTAAGAATATAATTTCCTAAATTGTCATTTGCTAAAAAGGCTTCATTTGTACCAAATTAAACTACAGAATGTAACTAGTTAAACCTGGATTGCAAACTTCTACAATGATCAACAATTATTTAAAAAGTCGTTTTTGATTTTTGAAAATTCATATACGACTTGTTCTAGTTAAGGGCCAAAGAAAAAGCTATTACCCTTCTGTCAACCACACATATTCTGGTTGTTATCCTGTATGTTTACTGTCAGGAAGGTGTTAATATCTGAACACAGAGACAGTTTGTCACTCCATGCTGTTTGTGAATATGCAGGCTGCTTCAGCTTTTCTGACTTGTAATTCTGACTTTTAAGCATAAATAGAAAGTAGCCATTGATTCTTTGAGCCCTGGCCACCATCTTTTGTCCATGACCAAACCCAGGGATTATGTAGATTAGAAACCAATAAAATGAAAAATAATCATTATTTATCAAAAACCAAAGGTGGGAATTTATTTGATGACAATAAATACATAAATGGAGTGTGTGTGCAAACAAATAAAACAGATTTGTAGAAACAAAATCAATAAACATAGTTTGCAACCTAAAGTTTATCATTGTAAATATAAAAAACTACAAATGGAGGTACCATGAGAGAAAAGAACTTTCTTTTATTTCTACCAAATGTTTGCCCATCACAAAGATAAAGACAAAGGATGCCTTCTGTCTTTAAAGATATCTCCGCCATCAGACTAGCATACTGTGTCTCATTTGTTTCATTTCTCTTCAGGATCAAGAAAATGTTTTTGAATTGAACTAAATTTTAATCCTTTTTAATTTGTTTTTGGTTTTTAATATTAACCAATTAACTGTGTGGATACTCCTCTTTTGTTATCATGGTCCTTAACAATTACCTGCCCTCAATTCAAAGTATAGCCAATATTGGATTAAAATGTGTTTCCAATTCCTTTATGGGGCTTTTCATATGTTTATAAAACTTCAAAGTACATCTTGTACATTTCCAAATTAATTTGAAGATAAAAATGTGACTTGAATTAAATACAATGAGTGATTCTTTAGAACACGATGCTTAGGTGTGTGACAAAAGCTGAAAAATTTGCCATTTTTAGAAAAACACATGCATGAATAAACTGAATTGAATCGAATGAGAGGCCTGCAATAAAGAGTGTGAAAGTGCTTAAAACAGTGTTTGATTTCCGATGTTAAGTCCTGGAGTCTTAGCTCAGTTATGTGAGGGTTTAAAATCGACACATTTCAGGTGAGCAATTAAAAAAAAAACAAGCATTTCAGCTTCAGCGGATCAGTATTTTCTTAAAGCGTAGTTTTGAAGCTTTTGATGTTCAGAAATGTGTGATCACAAAAAGAGGGGGATACAGTTCAATCATAACAGGTAGGATTTTCAGACAGTTGTTACTCAGAACTTGGTTTAAAGTCAATTACACTTTCTTCACCTTTTGCTGAAGATGCCAGTTCCACCTTTGGTGACTTCATAAAAATAGTAACGTTTTCCTAAAACACTTCAGAAAGGAGCGGCTTGTATGAAGGAGAGGATGAAGATTGTTCTTTAGAAACAAAATAAATAAATTCCCATGGGAAAAAGAAGAATTACACCCATGACAAGTAACACGTTAGAAAACAGTGTGTATTTAGTGAGTAAAAAAAAAACTCTAGCTCTAAATATCTAATAAAGCATTTGTAGCTTAATCAAATGTTTTGAACAAGCTTTGGAATGCTTTTTTGTAGTTGATGTTCTTTTTAACACCACTTAACATTTTTTTCTTAGTTAATTAATTCTAAAGCACAATTAACTTTTCATTGTCTGCACTTATCAGGCTTAATAAATGCCTGACCTGCAAAATCAATAAAGTACATAACAAAAAATAAATACATTTTTGACAACTAGAAGTAGCCTGAAAAATCTCAAAAAGCGACATGTTAACAGAAATTCAATACAAGATGGGACCACTAGCATTGACATGTGTTTCATAGGGGTTGCAAAACCATTTCTAAGAGTTTGATTCTCCAGAGAGCATCTGTAATAGTTGTTATACATTAATATATAAAAAATTAATGGTGAACCTGCTTAGGGTTGGACAGTCTGCCAAAACTACTCAAAAAAATGCAGATAATGCTGTCATGATTCTGTGAATCAGTCATGCTCTGATCATCCCCACCTGCTTAGCTCTCATCACTCTAATCAGCTCCACCGGCACATCAGCCTTTATAACCCTCTTTTTGACCAGAGTCTGGCGCCAGATTATTGTCCAGCCCTACGGTGAGAGCCTTGCCTTGCCTTTTGCCTGTTTCCCTGTCGGATCTATTTCTGTGTCTTCTGGTTCTCACCCCTGCCTCCTAGTTACTCGGATTTTGGATTACGGATTGGATACTTGTCTGACATCTGACCTTCCAGCTCTGGCCTTCTTTCTGCTCATCCCTACCTTGATTCAAGATTGTCCCCCAGAAAGACTAGCTGGTTCTCCTACTTGCATGGCCGAAGTCAAATCCTCCTCCCAGGAAAGATCGCTCACGTGCTGGCTGGACAGCCGCACCTCTGGACTCATCCTCCGTTCCCACTGAGATCCTGTCGTTGCTGCTCCTTACCGTCGCTGACCCGGAGAACTAGTTTAATAAACTGTTGAAACGCTCCTTGCTGTCTGACTTGTATATGGGTCTGTAAATTAAATATTGCGTAACAAATGCATTCAGGAGGTAACAGAAGAACCCAGAACTACACTTGTGATTCAACATTGGTTTTTATTTTTTGCTTCCAAGTGTGTTAAAATAGAATTTTTACATTTTTAAATTACAGAAAAAATATTACAAGTGTTTTTTTGTACTCAGCTGTTATAATACCAAAGATTCTAGTCCAAAAAATGTTAAGAATTTTTATTTAAGTTGGAATTAAAGTTGGGAAAGTAAAGAAATATAGTAGAAATATCCTGGTACCTGCTTTTGTTGTTCATGGTAGTTATTGACAAAACAAACTGTGGTTCTTATTGTTTTTCTGAGTCAAATTTACTTGTTAATGTCCTTATGGGTCAATCGAAGAACTATCAGGAATCAATGGCCACAGTTCGTTCGTCATCTGTTTACTTGATGTCTTTTGTCTCATGTATTTGGTCTTGTCTTAGTCTAGAGTGCATTTCCATTTGTTGTCTGCTTTGCAAGTTTCTTCATTTGAATTGTTTGAATGTTTTTTCATCGTGTTCAGTTTTAAAAAGAGGCTGTTACTGCAACCTCTCTATAGCATTGAACAGCAAATATTCTTTGGCAAGCAGAGGTGAAAAGACTGTCCATGATGCCCATTTGTTTTGTTACCTATGCTTATGAGCATCCTAAAAAAAAAACGTTAGCAACAATTTATTATTAGAAAATGCTAGCAAACTTTTGGCCTCACTCTTGAACCAATCATGCTAAATTCATGACCAAAAGGAATTATTTAATTAAACACAACCTGCACTCTAGTATGCATTGTCCTGCTCCACATAAATGATTTTACACTTCTTTCTAAAGGCTTATAGGTGCAATTTTAAAAGTGCTTGGAGAGGATATTTAGTCTTTTTTTGTGGTTTATTATTACAGTAATTTCCCTTGCATTGAAGCTATTGCTTTTCAGTATCCCTTGGGAGAGCAAGAGGCATCTCCTAAACCATATTGCTTTAGTTGATACTAAAAACGACATCCTGCAGGTTCATTTTTATGCATTGTTTACAAAATCATTCATACTGCTTGATCTTTTTTCACAGCTTGTCGAATTAGTGTCTTAAACATTGATGTAGACATGAATTTGATTAAAATTTATTGTATTTATTGTTTTTATTTATTATTGAATTGAAGAACATTTTAGTCTGACAAGTTTAATATTTGGTCTCACTTTAAAGAGAGTAAATAATTTCTTTATTAGGATTAAAACCTAAACCCTGACTCTTGAACCAGGGTCAGGGTTAAGATTAGATAAATTAAAAGCCCTTTATTTTAGCATCTGCAAGAATCCAGCTCTGACTGGAAAAGTCATTCCACGAGTTTCACCCTTTTCAAAATTAAAATTCCGTTAATCTTCTTTTTTAAAATCACGTGCTGCTTTGTGTTAGTCTTTTAGCAAACATTCATTTAAACAGAGTAAAGTTTGTGATTGTAACACGGCAAAATGTACCAAGGCCACATTTACTCAGTTACATTTACTTGAGTAACGTAAGAAAATAGGAGTAGTTTCACTGTGACATACTTCTTGCTTTTACTTGAGTAATATTCTTTTAAAGTATTGCTAATCCTTCTTGAGTAAAATTTCTGACTGTTTGGTCCTCTGGGAGTAATGTGAACTATTTTAAAACCAGGTAAATATACAGAAAACTGTTGATATTATCAGTGGAAGTTCTTTACCCCGACCTAAGATATATACTGTTCTCGCTGTAAGAATTGATTTTCTATGTGTTATGTTGGAAAAGGGTATTTATTTGAAAGTATTTCTTCGACATTCATTTGTTATTGTATATATTCGTGGTATTTATTTGCATTATTTATGCATTGGAGTCTTTAAAGTAACAGATTTTGCACATAAAGTCTGTCTGCTTCATTTATAAACATTAGATCAGATGCTCATATCTGAATAACAATTACTCAGTACTCAAGTAGCCTTTTTTACCAAATACTTTTTACTTTTACTTGAGTAAAAAATGTTGAAGTAGTGCTACTCTTTCTTGAGTACAATTTTGGGATACTCTACTCACCTCTGATCAAGACTTCTAAACTAAAGAGTCCACACTTAGTTACGCTGCTGAATATTTTATTAGTAACCATCACTTTTTAAGCTTTCTGTTGGGTGTTACCAGAAAAAAGCAAAAGCAACAACCTTAACCAGGGTGAAAAACACATGCAGGCTGTATAATTTTTCCCAGAATGTTGCATGATGCTTCATCATTTTATTCACTTTCACGGCATTTGAACCTGACCTTTCCCCTCTGCTGTGATTCCATATAAGATTGTGCATAATCAATGTCTGTCACCTTCAGCGTTATCAAAAAAACTGTCCACCCTCTGTGACACTGGTCTCCACTGGCAGCCCTGTCTCCCTGCATTTGGACAAATTGAGGTTCCATTAGCGGTATGGGATACCCCCTCCTTATTATGCCCTCTGTCCCACCCTCACCATTCGACTGAAAGGGATTCTAATAAAATGAACTCCAGCTGACTAACATGGGTTGAGATCTAGGGGATGAAATCCATACTTCATGCATTTTGCATGTTTTGATAATTTGGGCTATTTGGGGGTTGCTTTATGCTCCAGCCCAAATATCCATGTGTCTGGATAGAGAAAAGAAAAAAAAAACATCTAAAACCTTTTAATATCAAGCAAAACGTAAAGAAACCAGATAGAAGAAAGCTTGATGTAAACCTTAAACTCTTGAGGGATTTTGATGTATCCCCGAATGAAGCTTCATCAAACTGGTAGCACTCATAAAATTGTCTGATCACATTCCAAGAGTGATGTTATGAAGCGTAGCTTTAATTATGTGTGCTTTCATGTTGAATAAGTGTCCCCTTCTCTAACCATCCTTGAGACCCATTTTTAAAGTCTGAGAATGTGCCCCAGACCATCTTCCCCCTCCAGGCCCCTTCCTCTGACCATTAGGGAGATTCCTTGTCTTCCCTAAGCAATGACAGGTGAAATGGAGCACAAAATCCCGAAACATGCCAAGGGCTCTCCACAGCCTCAACACCTCTAACTCTTAGAGACATTCCTCCTTTCATGTTTCATGCTGTCCATTTATCAATGGCAACAGATTAGCAATATTTCATACTAGAAAAGTATTTTGTGAACATGAATATCCGCATGAATTTCTGTTTTGAGTATTTAACTACTCCAGCATTCCTTCCATTGAACTTTCAAAAGGTTATTTGCAAGCTTGCTTGTCCAGATTACTTTACTGTAGGACTTAACTGTTTCTGTTGGGTGTAAAAGTTTATAAGTCATGCCTGGATCTGTGTGCATACATGCACTTACAGAGTCAGTATTTCATAGGGTTTCAAGATGAAATAAAACAAGATGCTGTTTTACATTCACAACAAATGAGGAAACAACATTATCTTGAAATGCGTGCTTTTAGGCAGGTATAGTTACTGTATCTATTTAGGGATTTTATAAAAATCTTGGGAAGTAGTCAAAGCATTTTGATCTTTTACAGTCTTAGAAGGGTATTTTTTGGTTTAAAATAACACTGACTAGGAATAAAGGTACAGAGAAATCATAGCTTTGTAAATTATTGGTTCAGTCACATTAGGTACATCACTAATAGCATTTTTTGAGGCTGATATTTGTGCTGTTTCACTGGTGATCATTTGACAGTTCGCTCCCTTGCTTGATAATAACCTTTATAAGACTTACTATTTTCTCATTTTTAAGTAAAATAACAATACAATTAAGTATTTGGTCTCCTATGTTGTTTTATGCATTTCTCTTCAGAGTGAAGTTATAGATTATATTTGAGATTTTTCTTGAAAATTTAATTTTAAAAAGACTGTAAGAGCAGAGTATATAATTTTGGTTTTCTGTTACTGTTTCAGCCGAGACAATATATTCTGCAATAACAGACGTGACCTTCTAGCTTAATGAAAGGATATTTACAAGTAAATTAGTTTATATTTATCATAACCTGCATAAAGGATGAATATTTATTACTGTTACATTTGAAATGGCCCTGTGTCTAAAAATATTTTTCAATCATGCAGCTTTATGTTTAGTTTTATTACTAATGTAATAGGGGGACATATATCAATCCATAATTGATCATGTTTTAACCTTGATAAATGATATTGGTATCATTATTTCTTGTTGTTGCCCTTTCTGATTAAATTCATATCACTTTTGATAACTTTCTCAGCATACCTAAGAAAAAGTACAGGTTGTTATTTAAAAAATATAATAAAAGTCAACAAATAATGGAAAAAAAAAATTCCCTATCAAATACACCCCCCCACCCCCACCCAGTCTGTAAACATGTCCATGTCCCTCCCAGCTGCACTAAAAGCACAATAAAACAATTTAAATTAAAAAAAAATCTGGATCACTATTATATACAGTATAT
>JAUZNJ010049343.1:0-31038 GCA_034780135.1 Jordanella pulchra
ATATCAGTCTTAACCATAACAAGGCCCAAAATCTGAAATGTGGACTACATATTCACGAGGGGTATTTAAGCACTTTAAAGGGAAACGTTGGGCTTTTTTTGTGGGATAAAACAGAAAACCTGTGCAGGATACTTGGAGTCATACTTTGCCTTGAGTTTGCTCTTAGAGTGCAGTACTATTAACCATCCATTTAACAGAAAATATTTCAGTTGTCTACTTTACAAATCTGCTCTTCATGGGATAGTGGGAAGAAAAACTGTTATTAAATTTAAAAAAAACTTTTGTTTGACTGTTTTTTACAAGTAATGTTGATTTCACATGTGAGCAGAATCATTATTCATGTTTTATTATGAGTTTGCAAAAACGACCCAAAATGGTTTCTATTGAAAACATAACACATGACCCTAAACACACCATCTCTGCTGTGACACATAGAGATACTAAAGCAATGCTGTTCGGATGCTTTTCTTTATTTTGAATAGGAAAGCTGGTTAGAGTTGATGGAATAAATACAGGAAAACAATGACAGAAAAAAGGGGCTGCCTTATGACTGGTTATATGTTAGTATGGTCAAGTCAGAGTGCATACCAATGAAGAGAACAATGGACAATAATTTCAATATCAAGATTAGCAAATCTGTTAGAGACATTCTCAAAAAGACTTGCAGATGTAATTACAATAAAAGTTACTCCTATAGTGGTTATATTAAAAGAAGGCTGGAAACACCTTCTTTTGGTAATTTGAACACAACTTTGTGTTGGCCTGTCATAAAATCTTAATTAATACAATGAATTATTTTCTGTGCATTGAATTGCAAAGTCAAGCATAGATCTTTCTCTTATAGAACAGGCAATAAATGCAGGATCTGCATCCCCACACCATTTCTTTTTTTAAACAAAAAAACCCATTGAAAATCAGCCCCCTGAGGTGTGCAAGAGGTATCCGAATATCTAGATTATTTACCTCAAAAAGAAAACAAATATAATTCAACTGAACAAAGCAGGTTTCTGCATCTGTATGTGTGTTTGTGTTGAAAAGGCACCAGAGGATTAGTGTTAAGGAGAAAGGTGAGGAAAAAAGGCTGAAGTTGGAAAACGAGCAACTGTGCGACAGCCACTCTGTAAGCTGTGGTGTGTTTCCAGCACACCTGTTCAAGAAGCACAAATGTTTATGAGCATGAGAGCATGTGCACATATAGGTGTATTTTTTCATGAGGCGTAGAAGCTGCTCCCATGGGAGAAGTCTCAAATAAAAGCTCTTTACTTTCTACAACATGACAAAATAAACCAATAGTGCACACAAAGGCACTTTTAAGTAAATATAAAGCCTATATAATGGGAAAAGCAGTGTGGTAAAACAAAGACAGTATAAAGAATTAGAACTTTACTTTCTGACGGTAAAGTCGGGCGAAAACATTTTCAGTGTCAGGTCAGCTATTCCAGGTCAAAGCTATTTCTATTTGCTAAATGCCAGAAAATGGATGTTTTTTTACAGATTATCTTATGATTTTATAAAGTTTACATGCATTAATATAACACTTTTTTTAAAAGAAGAGCATGCTGTGATTTAGAAAAATTCAGAGCAGTTAATTTGCAACATTTAAGGTAACTAAAGGCCCATTTCTAAAACGTACACTCAGGCTAACGTCACACAGTAAACAAATGCCACATTTTATCTGACTTTTAGGTCATCACCATGACTCCTACTAAACATCCACAGACCTCTCTACAGTTACTTCCTCCTCTGTTAAAGGCCAATAATAATAGTTTTGCTTAGTTTGTTTTCTTACCTTCCCTTTGACTTGTTACATATAATGTGGTGATGATGTTGTCGGCATGATGTTTGAGGGGGTGGGTGTGGTAGGGTTACAAAGCTTTATTGAACACTTTCGGTAACTGTCACATCTTACTACCATAAACAATCGACTGCTATGTGACGTCTGTATTCTCTTTCTGTTTATGGATTGCTTTGGTGTCATAAACCGTTTAGACAAAAGTCTGATGGAGTCAAATTTATCGAGTGATTTTAACAGATAAACAAAATGGATTGTAGAAAAGTGGTATTGATCAACTACACCTGTTGTGTGATTGTAACCTTAGTGTGGTTATATTTAAGCTTTTTTATACACTTACTGTAAAATGAAATTCAATCAATTCCTCTACTACTGTATCTAATACCTAAAAAGTCAAATTAATCTTTTTTTTTATTAGCAAAACAACTATTAACTTAAAACTAGCGGAATTAGTTTACAAAATCTAACTTTCGTAAACACTTATTGACACCGTAGGTAGTGCTTTACATTATCTTTTTAATTATTATTTTTTTTAATTTATTTAACGTAAAGATTTCTCCCCTCCTCTCAATTTTTGTTTTGTTTTGTTTTTTTTTTACGTGGGCACAGTGAGCACTGGTGGCACTAGTAATGTTTAACAAAACCTTGATCTCAGCAAGAATTATCTCAGTCAAAACAAAAATAATCAATTCACACATTGCACATTGTCACATGACAGCTCTCTGTCAGTGGTGACAAACTTGGAGTTTATTCTTTACAGGCTGCACTCAGCTTTTCTCCCCCACAACTTAACACTTTACCAACATGTTGCGTTGTCTGCAACAACATGCTTTCTACACAATCATCAGATACTAAAATTGGAGACATTTGCAGTGATGACTCCTGCTGACTGTAGATCATTTAAAACCAGGATGTTTGGTCTCCTCATTGTTGTTGTGCATATTGTAACTAAAACTTGCAACATTAAAGCTTAGCAGCTGAGCGGCACAGCCTACAGCTGCAGAGCACAGGCTTCTTGTCTGTGCTATAAAAAGCCAATGGTGCATGAAGGATGCATTGGCATTGCTGGACTACCTAGAAAAGGACGAATTAATTGGAAAGACGTTTTTCAGGTATCACCTAAATTTCCTGGCCCATGAGTATGACTGGCTTAAAATACAAATACAATACAAAACGATTTGACTCCCTTGAACACTGCTATAAATTGTGTGCTGAGCTCGATAAAGTATTGCAAAGACCCACCTCCAGACCACCACTATCAACAGATTATGAAAAAACTCCTGGAAAGAATTTACTGTTTTCTTGGATAGCACGAAGAGGCTTTAAAAAAGTTGGAAAGAGTGAAAAAAAGTTGAAAAAAGTGTTTTTTCTACTTCACTGTGTAGTACTGAAAGCTTACCGTACATGCCCCTGATAGTTGGCCAGAATGAGGGTAAACCCGCACAGAGTATAAAAGCTGCAGATGTTGTGACAGGCAGCTCATTTTCTGCGAGGACTGTACGTCCGTCAAACATAACCCAACCTTTACAAGTGTGGTACGATCCTACACAATTCTTCATGAAAGAGGCTCTGGCATTAACAGTAGGTATGTACCAGAACAGAGATAAATGGCCCCATAAGCACTATAAAATCCTTTCAAATGTGGGGATGACAGTTTTTCTATTTTTTCTGCCTGAATCTTTATAAGCTTTTCTCAACTAAGGCAAGTGAATTACCAGAATGTCATATGATTTCCAGGAAAAGAAAAATATATGAAGAAGACAAACTGACAGTGCCTTCTTAAGGTTATTCTCTGTCCTTTCCTTCAAACACACATATATAGCCAACATTACATAGGTTCCCCTTTCCCAAAGGCTAAATTCTAACGAGTTCCCGCTCCTTGACTGCAAGGCCTTCAAACCTGCCAACACCAATTGGCTTCATGCAGACCGGTCTGCTCCACGCCGGCCCCCACTCTTGCCCACTCAACGAAGATGCATACTGTATACCCACACACACACATAAACATACAGTACACTACATTCATACCCTGCCAACCTTCACAGAGTGTAGCATTGAATTATTCAGCCTTTGCAGCAGCCCGGCCGACTCACAAGGAAGCTTGGCTGTAGATAATAAAAAAAAAGGTGGATCGCAGGCAGAAGAATAAGGAATTAGATGATGTTTGGATTCATGTAGGCTCACATAGTTGTCCACAGATATCAGAAACTGGGCAATTTATGACATGTCAAGCAAAAGTTGACAACCTTCGCTCAGGAATGCAGGAATAAATGCAAACCCAAAGCTACATTTGTAGAGAAACAACGAGTTGTCCAAAGATGGCTAACAGTGAAGCCAGACACTGACAAAAAAACACTCTGCAACAGTGAGACAAAGGGAGACAGAGGCAATCAAGTGGGAATGGTACTTCAAGTGTTGACATTGAAGGAGCCCACATGTGTGTGCTGAAGCATAGTCTTCCTCTACTCCCATTGGGTTTTTAATGTGGGTGCTATTTCCATAAACCTGCCTCCTGAATGTCTGCCAGCCACTTACACTCCCCTCAGGTCGACAACTACTAATACAAGGAGAGAATGCAAGCGGCAGTCATATTTCCACCAATTCCTCTCTGAAACAATCACTGTTGTACACAATACAAGCATAGGAAGAGAGAAAAAAGAACAGTGAGGCATGTTTTTTTTTCTGTCTTTGCTAGAGCAAAGAGACTTGCTGCAGTGGCTGAGATTATGTCTTGGATGTGGTGGATTTGAGAAGCGGTGGTGAGAGGACAGAATTTCTGAGGAGGGAGGGGGTGGATAGTGTGAAGGAAGCAGGATTTTGTCATGATGCTAAGCTGGGTGGAGTAAATCTCCTGCGGACTTGTGTAGAGAGCTGTGACACTCGCAAGCAACAACAGCTGTTGTAGGAAGAGTCATTGTGAGTCTTCAGATGGCACAAAGCTATCTTAAAATTTCCCTTGGTTTAAAAAGGAAGTCAACTACTTGGGTTTTAACTTTAAAACACGTTCCTAGGCACTTTTATGACTACATACGGAAGAGCAATGTACCAGCTCTAACTCAAAATAGAACAAAGAATAACACGAATAATATATTCAGAGCTTAGTGTTGTGGGCGGCCTGTGATCACGACAAGCTGCCACGTACACATGTTGTTTGTCTCACCTTTAAACATTACTATCTGTGTCTATACAGCCATGGCTGCTTTCCACGTACACCTACGGAAACGCACAACTAATAGAGCCGAGCAGTACACACCTGGTACGCTGTCAGAGCATTTCTTATTCTGAGGCCAAACTTATGTCAGGCACATGTGTCCCAAAGGTTCCCATCACACTTCACTGCAGGAATCTATATTACAGTTCAGTACACTTCCATTAGGCCATACTGTTCCTTTCAGCTGCTAATGTGCAACAAGGGGGACGTGGATTATGATGTCCAAGAACACTGGCGCTTCCTTCTAATAGTGGCAAGCAGCTGTGAACTGTTTGTATGTGCAGGGGCAATAAATGCCTCCATATTAGCGGCAGAATGCACACAGAAGTACATAATGCTTGACGAGATTCATTGGTTTAGTGCTAACTCTGCATCTTGAACATTATGACCCTGATTTATTACCACTTTGTGCCTGTCACAAAGTGTTAATAAATCTGGTGATAAATAGGAGTCTTCCGTACAGAGAATCTGTGGACTGATTTACTAAGTATTGTGCTCGCAATTTATAGGCAATTTTGTAATAATTTACCATCAAATAAAAATCACGTCTTAACTTTTTTATCAGGCATGCTTTAGTGTTGAATTCATGTACATGTGTCTGAAGTCATAAAAGAAAGCTAATCATAACAGTGAGTTTTATATGTGAAAATACTCCTTTATCCCAAAAAAGATTTTAAAGAATTTTTTTAGGTACTTGTATACAAAGGATTTAGAGGTTTTACACTTCCTTATAGGGCAAAAAAAGGCTTAAGCTCTATGAAAGACATGCACACATGGGCTACTTTTTAAACTAAGTAGTCAAGGTAATACCTTTATAATTTAATTGAGTTTGAGTTTTATGTTTATAAAGATTACATTTTTTGAAAAATGTGGATTTTTTTTCCTCAACTGCAGTTCCAAAGTTCAGAATGACATCAGTTTTACAGCTTCTTTTCCTAGATGTATACTGATAACCGTTAAGCTAGCTCAATAATACCACTAGCTACAAACATCTTGTATGTCATATTTTGTTTGCTTTAAGTGGCAAGAACTGCCAATTTGTGTCACAACTTTGATTTAGTTGTGCTATGAATTTGAGGTGCATCTATCGAGTTTGTCCAATCCGATATCCAATGTCTGGGCTGAGCATATTGGTCTGTTTCCAATACCGATCCAATTCAACTGTTGAATGGCTGAACCATATATCTTGCCATGTAAGTGAAGGGTTTAGCCTTGACATAAACACTGTTAAAAAGGTAACAAATTACCAAACATACAAATGTAATTTATATTATTTATTAATGTGACGGACTGGCAACCTGTTCAGGGTATACCCTGGCTTAAGCCCATAGCCTTCCAGAGATAGGACCAATTCCCTGTGTGACTCTGACGGAGTAAGTGGTACAAGATGGATGAATGGATTATTTAATAACAAATAGACAGCAAAAGTTCAGTGTAATAAGTAGTATTAAAACCAAGGGTCATCTTGATCTGAGGTACTGGAACTAACTCCTTTGTCAGTCAGCATAGAAATTAGACAAACTGTAATGAATTTTACACTTTTTAAATTATATTGAACACTTTATATTAATTTATATGTTTTTGTATAAGATGTTATTGTTGTTATATGATGAAATCGTGGTGCTTTAAGGTTATCATATCTATTGGAACTTACGGCATCCCAGCCCTTTTATGCATCTTGTCCTCAGAGTAAAACCTGACAATTTTTAAAATTTCAATACTATTTTCACACTGTTGTCTATCTACCTAATAATCTATTGTAGGAAGATGCCCTGCCCTTGGCAAGTCTGTATTGTTTCCCCAAGCATATAACAATCCATCACAGATAATTCGATCACCAGTTAAGCCAGACTATTAAAGATTTTCCTGAGGCATGTCAAAAATTTTCCAGCAACAGCTTCACAACTTCCAGACTCAACATGTAAAGTACAGAGGCACCACTGCAACTCAAATTATGTATGCGGTACTCAAATGTAGGAGGAATAACTCAAAAACCAAATCAGAATTTTAGGCTAGTTTCTGGGTAATGTAGCTAATAATCTCATCATTTTGGGGCAATCACACGAAACCACTTTCATCCCTAGATGGTCAGAGTAAAAATAATATACCACACCTTAGTGAAGTAAATCTATGAGTTTTTACACCCTTGATCTGAACACAAATGCATTATACACATACAAAACCAATGTAAGTATTTCAGAGAGATGACAGGACTGACATTTAACAAATAGCACTTGATATCGTTACTACTAGATGCACACAGTGTTAAATGACGTGAAATACATGCCAGGATTGGAAAGCGTTAGAGCAGTATAATAATCAACAAGATGCAAAGGCTGATACCGTTTGCAAAGTTGATCTCTTACTGAATGTAGTCTGATAATTTGACGAAAAAATGGTTGGCTTCCTGATTGTCCAACAGTTTAAAGCACTGTTATTACACAGAGGCAACCCATGGCAATCTGAATTGTGCATCACTTGACAACGTGGTTATATGAGCAATTTGTTTTTACTGGATTAAAGGTAATATTCTCAAAGGAACCAAAACTTTATTTTCTGATATTTTTTCTTTTCTCTTTTTTTTGCAAATACAAATTACTTGTGTTGTTTCAAAGTTCAAGAGAGAATAGAACTATGGAATTCGAGGCAAGATATGTCAAAACAGCAGTTTTGCTCTAAATGTGCCACTGTTCTTCCAAAGTAAAAAATTTAGATAATCCTGGTCTTAAAGTTTGAAGTTCAAGCTGACAAGACAAGAACCCTTACTGAAAAGCAAAATTGCAGCTTGTGCAGCAAATACGTTGCGGGAAAATATTATTTCAAGAATGACAAAGTGAACATATTTATATATGGCCTCTGGAACTTTAACATAATCTTCATATTAAATGCATTTTTCAAACGTAACGATGGAGAGTGTAGAAACTACTTAGAGTATCTTGCAAATGTTTTGATACCCCTTAAACCATTATACATTTTGTTTCAAATCCATCAAGCCAATCACACATTAGATGAGTGATGCTGAGTTATACCACAACAAAGAGTAGTGCCTTAATGTAAAATAAAAAGTAAGAAATGTCTGAATCCATTGTGCATAGAAATGTAAGAAATTAAGAAAGAAACCCCAAATAAAGGGAAAATGTTTTTGTTTTCCCTTTATTTGGGGTTTCTTTCTTAATTTTTAAAAACCTTGTATTTTCCCTTCTACATATTTACACACTATTCTGTTTTCAACAATCACAAGAAATCCAACTAGTTTTCCTAATGCTAATACAATGACACACATTGGACTCATTTTGTAAAGATGTCTTATAAAACGTATAACTACAGATATATTTTGACAGGGTCTATAATTATTCATCAGTAATTAATGTTGAGCTGGCTAAATAAGAGCTCTTAATGTAAGTTTTTGTACTTCTGAAAAAAAGAATACAGATGCACTCCTTCAAAAGGCTTTTGTTTTTATCAAGAGGTGAGACAAAAACAATTGTTTCCTTTTTCCCATCAAAACTGGCAAAGAATTTAACAACATAAAAGACAATGTAAGAGTGACCGCAGTATTTTATTTTGATCACATTAAACACTTTGCGATAGGATTTTGGTGGTTTGCATGATCAAGACAGTTGTGTAAGATACATTAAGGATGTTTAAAAACACTGTTCAAAGCCTCCTACGAGTAGGAAAAGGTGTGGGGGTAAATGACAAAACGCAGATATTCATAAATCTAGAAGAATACCTCTAAAGATTCTCTAATTTCCATTAATTAAATCCAAGCCCCTGGCAAACTGCATATCAAATAGGATTTGCAAACAAACAAGTGGCATAGTTATTTAGCATCAAACAGTGGAGTAATGAGGGTCAGATCACAAAAAATTTAAGGGAGCAAGGGAGCTCAAGAGGGGAGGTAAGGACATTTATTGTCATACTTTTTGTTTTCTTTCTATGTTGACTTACTGATCTGTATCTTTCTTAAGCTAATAGTTTGTTTTGCTTCATTGGCATGTAAAATAGACCTATAGGATTCTTCGGGACACTGGCACACAATAAAAGCTGTGCACAGCAAGTGTTGCATCTCTGTGTAGCTGGAGCACACACTGTCCCTGTTTCTGCAGATCATTGGTGTTTGTATGTGTAAGTAAAGTGAAGAGAGCAGCAGAGCAACCTCAGCCTGACAGTCATCAACGTCTGGCTGTTACATTTCTATGACACGCTTTGTCTCTGTCGGAACAGGGACAGTAGTGCAGAGGGAGTGGGAGGATACTGGAGGATGTAGTTTGGACAGGACCGAGGGGGGAGAAATGAAGGGGCCAATAAGAGGACTGAAGAAAACTTTCTTACAAGTTGGACCCGGAAACTTTTCCTTCAGTGAACATACATATATGTACATGCACAGCAAAGTAAAATCTCATATTCCAGGATTTGTACAAAAATGTTGTGATGTTTAGCAGCCAAGAAATGATTTTGATCATGAACCTAGGGATTTCATAAAGTCTCCTGTGTGTATAAAGTGCTATTTTGAAGCCTCATCTTTGGATTTCTTACTTGCTTTCTTTATAATCCTAAAGTATAGGAGCAATCTTTACTAGGTATAAGTAGTTTCACAAATCTTTGTTTGGTTTTATATCACTTTAAACACATAAGATGCGATTTGAATTTCAACCAGAAATGAAGAACCCTTTCGGAAAATGTTTCAGGAGACAGATATGTTGCTGCTCCAACCCTCCTGGTTGGTATAACTGGAAACAAGAATCATATCTTTCTGATTCTTTATTGTACCTCTTTTTTAAATGTGTGTAACGAGGTTATAAAAGAAGTAGTCACTTTTAGTACCTCCTAATTTACTGCAGTTGTTGACAAATACAATCTGAATTGTCTCCTAGATTTTTAAAAGGACTTTCAGGATGTTTTTTAACTGTTAAATTTGAAGACACTTTGGGTAAGGCACAAAAATGATTTTTTAGTTGATTAAACATAAATTAATCGAACATTGTAACAGTTGTGAAAGTGCTTCCACTTGAAAAATAATATTATGTCTCTTACCTGTACACTGGTACCAAAAGGTTGCAATTAGACCTGATCATTTTGGAGTTATTCTTATTTTTTAAGCTTAAACAACAAAGGGAGCTTCTTGACTTCTAAAACATACAACAAGGGCTGAGGTTCACTTTCGCTAAAATTCCACATTTAATCTTGATTTATTCCAATAGTCTTAGCTTATGCTTGCTAACAGTTTCTGTTCAGTATAAAATGTTTCATACTTTTCCTTTTTTCATCTCCTCTGGGTAGTATGCAGTAAGAGCTGAAGGCACTTTTAAAGATAACAAATCCCAAAATGAGAAAAGCAAAAGTAGTTTAATAATGTACAATGTATGACTCCGATTTTACATAAATCACAAATGTAAAATATCCTCAACGGGAATGAGATAACTTACTAATTAGAATGCATAGCCAAACCTTAATCCAAAAAAAAAAAAAGAAATCTTCCATTTGTACACAGAAACCGTAAGCTTCCCTGAACATAGCCCTCCCTTTACTGTTTAGTCAAAATTATCATAATTTGTCTACTTTCATGTTTTTTAAATGTTGCTCAGAAAAGCAGAAATGCCCTCTAGCTTCATACTTGGTTAATTTGTGGGATAAAAGAAACAACTTGTTTCTCAAGGTTAGTAGAGGTTAAGGATTCTAAGTTTAGAGATGTATTCGTCTGAATACTCTAAATAGCCTTTTGGTTAAGACTGTCAGGTTCTGTCTGTTGATTATAGGATTTAAGGTTTTAAACATCTTTGTTGATACAGCTTAATAAAACCAAATCCTGTCACCGTCTTAAACACTGATCTATTTGGGGCATGGAGACACAACCGAATGCCAAAACAACTGACAAAATGCAAAAATAAGATTAATGCTACTTCACAGGTTGATATTGAACTCTTCACTCTTAACGACAGAGCTCCCTAATTCTATACCTTTCTCTGCTTTTGGTTAAAAGGTATGAAGCAGAGAAGGTTCTGATCAATTCTTGAGAATATCCCCCTGAGGGCAGACACATGGAATAGTTGAAAACTGGCCTTCAAAAGGCTAGGCTATTGATTGAAAAGCTTTCCAAAGTGTTTTTCATCTCTTGTGACTACAGAAGGATAATAGCGGCTGGTGTGCAGCCGGGTGCAGATGGTACAGCTGACCACCATGGAGGGGAGAGAGGAGGAGTCAATAGAGGAGGGAAGGGAGACAAATACGTACCCCTGGCAGTGTCTTCTGTTCATGGAGGGCATTTTGGGCCTTGATGGCTGACTCACGGGCGCAGTAGGTGAGAAATGCACAACCTGAAACCAAAAAAAAAAACAAACCAGTATTTAGATTAAGACAAGGGTTTTACATATGTGAAAACGGCATAACTTGAGTTTGAATAGTAAATCTATCAGAAAAAAATTGTCATTTTTAACAAAGACACAAAAAAAAACTGACAATAGTAAAAGAAATACAGATTTTTGTTTTAATGGTATTGGAAATTGAGAGAGACAGAGAGAGAGAGAGAGAGAGAGAGAGAGAGAGAGAAAGAGAGAAAGAGGGAGAGAGAGGAAGACATTTACAAAGAATTTCTCAAAGCAAATGTCAGGTAAGTCCAGGATCCCTTTCCCCATTGCCATGTCTTGCCCAAGCCTTCTTGCAAGCCATGCCATTGTCCTCCTAATCCCAAACAGCTCTGACAGCAAAGAAGGCAAAAGAAACAAGAGTGGAGAAATATTCAGAGAGACAGAAATAGAAAAAGAAAGGTGAAGGAGACAAGCTCAGAAATGCAGGAGAAGAAAGGGGGCGAACAGAAGATATGTGAAACTTAGAGGTGAATTTCCAACAAAAACATGTCAAGTGTACTGCCATGCTGACATATATGCACACATGTGCAGAGGTAGGAATTTGCAGAGATTTAGGCGAGCTTAACCAGAGGTCCAGCTAGACACTGGATAAGGCAAGTAAGTGGAAAATGTCTTTTTTTTTAGAACAGTCAAAAAAAAAACCTGTATCTGTTCTCGATCACCAAATGATCAAATTAACCCCCCACCCAAAAAATTAATTCCTGCTCAGGTTTAAACAAATTGCACTATACTTGGATACTTGGAGACAACTTTGTAAAACCTGGTCAATTCAGTTCAATTCAGTTTATTTTATATGATGCCAATTTACAAGACCAATCAAATGAGTCATACAATCACATTTGTTAAAATTTGTCAGACAAAGGAAACCCATCTGAATTCAAGTTATTTAATTTCTCTCTGACATTTAATGTCACTTCATATGAAACTTTAATCAAAGATTGATTTTATCAAAACTTCCACGTGATATATGCTGGCACTGACAGGTCCTGTCACAAAAAATAAAAGTTAAAAAAGCCAACTTAAATTCATAATCAAAGTTTGCACATATTTAAATGTTTCCCCACCATTACATTTCTCTCCCAGTTGATTAACGGGGTAAGTCGTATCACAGATCGAAAAATAAATGTGACAACCAACATAGCTGTAAACATTAAAACATTGCTGAACCACCTGTGCGTAATGGTTGATTTAACTATACCAGAGACATAAGAAATGGCAGAATTGGGAGGAAAAGCTTTTTCAGGGATCACCTAAGTTTCTTGATGACTGGTTATTAGATGACTGGTCTCCATAGAGCTTTGCTCTCGGACCCTTCAGCCCCACCTCATATCTGAGTTGCTTTAGTCTGGGCATAAAGAGGGCTGAACAAGAGCTGGAGCCTTGGACGCAAACTCTGAGGCACAGCTGTAATTTAAAAAGAAAAATTGCTTGGTTTTGGACAGATTTCTAAAATGAGACTCCTTATCTTGCTGTGGTCTTAAAATTCATACTCAGGATTATAATGCCAACTTTAGTGCATCGAATTACAAAATACCTTGCAGATGATTTCTTTTGAATGCATTATTCCATCATTGCTGTGATATAAAGTATTAACTGTTTTGAAAAACTGCTAAATTCAAGGCATATTTAATGCAATACTGTAACTCACTGAAATGTAACTGGAGTTTGGTTTCTCTAAATTTTTGATAATTGCCTCTGGTATGCAAAATACAGTTGTGTGATGAGGGAATAAAGGACTAAATTATGCTCAATTTTATACCTCTCAATCAGGTAAAATTTACTCAGACACTAATTACCGCAAGAATTTAAAAGTTCCAAATGTAAGGAGTCTCACATCAGACCTTAAGCAGTGAAGATCCTGCATGTAATTCTATTGGATATCTGTACACACTAAATACATCAAAAAGAAAAAAAGCAAAGAAGAGAAAAGAACCACAAAAGCAAAAAAAAACAAAAATAGGGGAGAAGGCAGACGGAGTACTGAAGCAATCATTTTCGCCCTGACTATCCGGATAAATAGATTTGCTTGTGTTCTATTAATGAGGTTCATACGGGTCAGCATGCATCATATTTCTGCCACTCCAAAGATGGTTTATTAGCAGCCGTTGCATTCTGAATCTCATTTCATCAACCAAATGTATTCAGTGGGTGGTGATGTATTAAGCGTCTTTACACGGACAATATTCCGCTCCATTTTTCTTGCCTCATACAAGATCGCCTTTATTCATCCATGAACCATACTTCTGTGCCTTAACTGTGTGTCTGTGTCTGTAATGTAGCGTTGACAGGGATGCCTTAAAGAATTGTTGTTTCATGACTGTCTCAGAGCTTTTTTTAATTATTTATTCAAATACTTTTGTGTCTTAAGTTTAGTCTCTGAGCCCCAAACTGTCGGATTACAAATTAAATATGAGGTTGTTTGGTTTATGAAGAGTCTGCACCCTAATAAGTATGTAAGACAGGCAGTGGAGGAGTTCTTTAAGGGTCAGGACCTTTGAGGTCTCCCACTCTCACCCAACCTAACCTCACTCTAACCTAAGCCCTAACCTAATGATTTTCAATTGCCAAATGCAAAGATGGAAGAAAGCTGCAATTTTGGGTTTGTTTGTTTGTTTAATCAGTAGGAGTAAAATGCATTGGCTCTATCTGGGCTCTTGGTTTTCCTCTTTCTTTTCTGGTCTCTCTGGGCTGGTTGTTGTTGACAAATGGTGGCCCTATCTTTGAATACAAAACGAGTATTTTGCATCATAATCAGAAAAGACGATTTATTTGTTAATGTGTAATGCATAGGGCTTTGCAAATAAATTAATAACAACCACAACACTGAGAAACAAAAGAGAAACATGAACTCCATTTAAATGTGATTCTGTGCTCTTTAATGTATGGCTTAATAAGAATTTGCAGGCCACAGGCAAAAAGGCTTTAACAACTCCATAATTGGAATCCAAACACGTACAAATTGCCAGTGCTGCATTGCATACCAAATGCGAGAAAGTGTGCGTGGGAGGTGGTGGGGTGGGGTGGGCATGATGAAATTGTTTGAAACACAACAAAAAGCCACTGTAATCAAAGCCTGCTGACACAGCAATGGGGGAAGCCTTCCCACTGCGAGGAGATGATCCTCTGCATCATCTGACAGAAACTTAACATAGCTTTATCTCACACATTGATTTCATCTCAAAACAGAAGTAAATCTTTGCCATCTTTACCTCCTGTCTTCTCTCTATGCTCGCCTCTTATCCCTATTGCAACTTCAGGTTGGGTATGGAGAAATCGTCTAAATCTCACCATCTTAGCTGTTTAATTGGCATGTAATTAAGAGTGCTGGCTGGTAGACGGAGTGAGTCCTCTTCCTTCATGCATATCTTTCCATATGTGGTCTCTATAATACACCCCACTCTATTTTGTTCCCTAAAGAGCCAAATTTCACTGGATATTTAAACATTTTCTCAAAAGACTTTAACACGGAAAACTTAAACTTGTTAAGAATAAATTCCCACCTCTGCTTCTTACAGATATATATTATTTTAGTTCCAATGCCATATACATGTTTTAAATCATGCTACTCAGAGCATGTTAATATGAATACCAATTACAACAGTGATTTTTTTGCATGTTGTTCCTCATAGTCCTGTCTTTACTTATACTATTTTTTTTGTTACTATATTTGACCTTTGAATCTATATGCAAACATTTCCCTTTCATTTTGCTGCTAGTAAAGCTGGATTTTACCAATAGGGAAAACAATGGACATTTCTTGGCCTTTACAAATTGTATTGTATTCTATTCCATTCTATTCTATAATAATATTCTACTCTTGTCTTTGAAAAAAACCATTTTGTGCCCATGAAGTTAAACCTTGACCTTCAGCAAACGCTCTATTGGAATATAGTTATGGTCCTCGAAATTGTAAGTACTGTATACACTATTATCTCAAAAGCTTATCTGACCATATTTGTATCCCAATTTTAGTAAAATGTACAACCAATGAAACCCCTAGCAAAACCACAATAACTCTGAAGGGTCCTCTTCTTAGTACATATTATGTATGGTTCAATAATCACATTCTCTGGTCTTATAAAGAGCAACATCCACTGGAATATTTCATTGGAAGACTATATTTTCATATCATATTTTAAGATAGGTGTTTTTCCTCTGCTTGTTTTATCTTGTTCTTTCTACCTTCTGGTGTAGCAAATAAAATTTCCCACTTGTGGGACTATAAAGTTTATCTAATCTTAAATTACTGGTGGTCAAAGAAGGCAATAGAGGTGGTGTTAAACAATAAGACATGAAAAAATATCTAAAAAGTAAAATTAAGTTAAGTTACTGTTGAATTGAAAAAAAGGTGCTAAAAAAACAATGATGAATATTCCGACTTTAAAGAAGCAATAAGTACGACTGGGCGCACTGTTAAGCACTGTCCGCAGACTAAAAGAAAATCACATTTTAATACAACTTTATATCAAGCTCGATAATTTAAAACAAGATGTAGTTTGGTTATACTAATTATAATAATGAATAATAGTAAAAACGTGATTCCTGAAATTCAGACTGACTTCACATGATGTCGCTTATAAAATAACACATTATTCCCTTTATTGCATTAATATGTTGTTTTTGTTTATTCATAGATACAATATGAGATCTTTTGTCACCTATGTCTCAACATTTTATTTTACAATAAAAGCAATAACACACTCAAGTTGCTGTCAGTGTAAAGAGTCAGCAGAACTACACAGAATATATGGAAGAGATACAACAACAGGTTAAGCTATCGACTTGAATAAAAAAATCCCCAAATCTAAGCACCAGTTATCCGTTTCAATGTTTACATTATTTGTCAAAAAGGTGCGCTGAATCATGGTGAGCAGCTCACAAGCCAGCCGAGTGGCATTAAATAATACTAACTGTGTTGCTGGGCTACGGATTACTTGCCTCAAGTAACAGTAACATTGGGTCTTTTGTTTGTCGAAGTCAAACATTTAACCCACCTGCCTCAGTTGTACCATTATATTAAATCGAAGCTACATAGCAACACAAGTATAAAAAGACAAAAAATAACTAAAATAAACATCTGACTTGATGCTGTAACCAGCTCAAAAGGAGAAACACTAGATCTAAATCAGAACTTCTGCTTCTACTCTAAAAGGGCTCTCCACCTGGAAACGGGGCAATTTTTAATCCTCAGTTTGTCCCTTTTTTATCCGATAACTTCTTAGTCAAAACCATTGTTTTTCTATAGAAATAACGAGTCCTGATTGTCTTTAGGGGAATGTTTGGTCCGTGGAATGCACTGTCTGCCATTCGGCTCCTATACTAAGCTAGCTGGGTGGCAGCTGTTCACATTCACACGTGAGCACGTATACACTCAGCTGTGTAAACAAGAGACTGGAAAAGAACAGAAAGATCAGAAAAGATACAATTAGTTCTTTACAAAACTTTTTAAAAATTCTTTTTATCTAAAATAATGACATTTTGCTTAATGCTCCTTTAAATAATCTTAATCCCTTTGGTCTGGCTGTTTCTTCTGCATATATGAACATACTTAAAAAAAAACTAAGAATACTTATAATCATAGTCAATTTGCACAACAAATTAGTGATATTAAAATTTCACTTCCACACTTTCCCATGATAACATTAAGCACAGAGAGCTGATATGTTTCAGAGCCAGCTCCTTCTGGCCATTTGCCATAAACTCTTTAAGAAAATTTCTCAGAAGCCTTCGTTTCTGAACTTAACCCCCACCCCCCCCACCCCCCACGCCGCCTACAGCAAGATGTTATCCTACACCTACCCAGAACATTCACTAATTTCCACGTGGTTTGTGCTAAAACATGTCAACAGCACAAGATTTAATCCTCAACCATACTTACATTATAATAATTAAGTCGTTATATGTATTTAGTTTTGCTGTTTTTTTACTGTCCACTGTTACTTTAAATTGATTATGTTTATATTTATTTGTGAAGACACAGGTATCGAAAGCAAAACACACACATAATATCTTTACAGCAGCTAAAGTATTTGGCTGACATGTGATACCTTTAAGATATCCAGCTCATTTACCCACTGTGTTGCTCAGTATTACTACATCTTCAACTGTGTTTTCACAATTAGTCACTTCTTGGCACAATATCTGAAACGTCTTCATTTCTGGATGGGACTGAAATTACTATAAGACTGAGATGCACCCGGCACAGTGTTTCTGTATTCTGATTTTAGCAGATAACAAGCTCATAGGCCGTCAGCAGAACATTTAAGCTTAATCCCTGCATAACCAGGATATACATAGATTTCATTAAATGAAATAAAAATTCATACTGAAAAATACACTAAAACTAATGTAACGTGTTTCGACTCAAGGGGCACATCGTTTGTCATACGTCCTATCTTGTATTTACTTGGACTTAAAGGAAGCCCTGAATATTTTTTTTGCTGAAAAACTTCCTAAACAAACTATTAAAAACGATTAAAAGCATACATTTTTAACATTGTTTTTCTATCCTAAAATAATTATCCGGCCTTTATTTTGTGTCATATATTTATTGAAGGTCCTCACATATGCAGGAGGAGGGAGGAGCTACGCAGAACCCTTGAGCCTGAGGTTTAAACCAGTAGAGCTCAGGCTGCCGGCCTCCTCCACAGAACCTTCCTCTCTTTAACCTACATTTCTTTGGTGTCTCATAAAGACAGTGGAGCTATATTAAACTACTCCTTTGCAAAATGATCATCATTGGGATTGATTGTTCTCACCTTGTTTGTGCTGCTGCCTATTCCAGCCAAGACAGTCCCCAACCTTCAACCCCCCTGTTCTTTGCTTAGCCTTTTTTTGTAGGATTTTCAAATTTTATATGTGGGCGGAACTATGACTCTGGCACAACGCGAGTTGAACCCTAAATGGGAATACAAGATAAAACGCACATCTAGAGCAGTGAGAATACATAACGATGATCCGAATCATTGCCAGACCCAGTTCACCTTATGATGCGCAGACAGCATAAAGCGGGATTCTAACCAATGATATTGGTCCTCAAAATCACAAACATCTACTAGATCTGATAATATACCTCTTTTTAGAGTGATAATATATAAGGTAAGTATAATTAATTTCTTTTTCTTTTTTCTACATGGTTGAAACCACAGTTTTTCCATCTCTCTGTAAACTGCAGCTGTTTTTGTTTTTAACACTAAAAATTCAAAATCTTTACCTGAAGATGACTGTTTTTTTTTTTTTTTGATAACCCCTGTTTCTAAGATGCTTTTATATTTTGCTGTACAATGAAACGTTAGCAATTTCTTATTGTCCATATCATTTAGTCTTTTGTTCTTTTCTATTCTATTCTATTCCAAAGCAGACCTTGGCAAGAACTTCTCACTTTGCTCCCAGTCATTCCTCTCATTCCTGTCCTGGCCAAATGGGCACATAATGATGGTATAATAAAATCTGTAGCCTGGCAAAGCTTGGAAACCCTAATTAAAATAGATGCTCATCCTAGAGGAAGCCACACTATCCTTTACAAACATCTGTTGATCATGAATTCAAAACCAGTCTTCTACCAACCCCTCTAAAAGTTAGCTCATCCCTTTATCTGCTGCATCAGGCTTACTTCAATTCTCTTCTCCTTACGGAACCCCTTCCATTATAACATCACCTTGAGCAGTAAGCTAGGAGACTATGAATTCTACAGAGAACCTAGCAGCATCGACGTATATCATCAGGATAAGAAATAGTCCCCTCACTCTCTGTGGTATTCTCTCTGACCCCTGAGTCGAAGACCTCATCCATCGATTTGATGCCACTCGTTCTCATAGACTATACCATCCTATGAGAATCACTCAAACAGATCCATAAGAAGCACATCACCAAACGAGTGACTGTGTCTGTATCCGTGTATTTGCTCAATCTACCGTATATCTGTTTTCAGCATGAAATGTTTGGTAACATGCAAAAATGAAAAAAATATTCACTGTGCCTGTTACAGGCAAATACAGGGGTAAAACAAATCATCATATTCATTCAAGATGTTAAAAAGCTTTTGACACTTTAAATCTATTGCATGGTTCTAAGGTTAAATAGTTCTGTTAGGAAACAAGTGGTACTCCATAACCTAGCAAAAGCTGATATGTACTTATAACCTCATACAGACTGAGAAGCATTTTAAATACACCCTTTTTGAAAAAAAATATAGTTTTTTAACAGCTGAGAATGGTAACATCCAGTCTCACCGCAAATTTCCCATCCTCAAGTCAGTTATACCTTCTTTAATATGTTCCTTGATCACACTTATGATGCGGCAGTCTTCCACTCTTCCGTAGCTTTACACTAAGTGATTGCCCGATCTATAAAGACATCCAGGGAACTGCATTCTGGACGAGCAGGCTAATTGACACTGTTAATGGATGGAGTTTCTTGGGGCTGTAAATAATGTGTAGATTCACACTTACTGCCTCCCGCTGAGTTACTTCTGGGAGGTCAACAAGAGTTTACCTGCCAAGTGCCGTCTCTCCGAGCCGTTGTTCCTCCCTTGCTCCAAGGCTGCCCCAGCCGAGGGATTTACAGAAATCAATAAAAGTTTCTTTAAGCCCTTCCCTGATTCAAAGTCAGAAAGCTACACCTCCTCCTCTTTATGAACTGGAACAACCACTTACAATAACAAACAGGATTAGGTGTAGGAAATAATAAAAAAAGGCTTTCACTTATCACCATTTGCCTTATGCTATCCACTGTAAAAGGGGGTACAGTGAAAGAATGTGTCAAACTGATATAACATCTTTCTATAATGTTTCTGATTAGCGTATAAGACCCAATGTGCCAAATAATTTCCTTTACTCTCACTGAAGGTGGAAGGCAGTGCAGCCTTTGAGACAGATCAATAGATCTTAGCCAAGCTACAATCAGAGATGAGTGACAGCTGCAAAATGACTGCAGACTAAGAGAAGGATCAGGTTCTAAGCCCCTTTGATTTTACAAATTGAAAGTTACCTTAAAAGACACAGCTTCAAAGGCCCAGGAGGTGCTTGGACAGAGCAGCTGAAAGAGGAATAAAGAGGGAAGACATATGTCTTTCCTCCTCATCAATCTGTCGTATGTCTTTCTTCCTTATCAGGGTTTAAAAACAGCCATCATCAAAAAAGAAACAGTTAAAAGGGAGAGCTTTGTCTCAGGGGTTTACATTTATTTAGACAGCTTTACTCAAATCTTTATTTTATTTTTTTTAATTTATTGCTATGGTTTTCAAACCATGGGTCCAGTGCTACTGTTGGTATTTATGCTGTTTTAAGAGGTGCTGTTGAACCAAATTTTTTAAAGTAAATATGAACAAATTAACTACGATATAAATCTAATAAAGAGCAGCATCTACAATAAAGTGAGCTAAAGCACACCTATCACTGATTTAGAAACTAGAAAAGAACTCAGAAAGCGCAGACCTCCGCCAAGCAGCAAATTTTGCCCCATGTTGTGACTTACATCTAAAGCTAAAACTCATACATGATCTGGATCATTACCAAATTTTAATGAATTGTTCCTTGGCATAAGGTGCACGTTTTGTAAAAATTTCTTACAATCCTTTCAGAAGTTTATAAATGAGGCACAGCGTGTGTTTGCAGCCTTTGGTGTTTGTTCTGCGCTCACCTTCTGCATTCACGCTTCAATTGCTTTCTTCTTTGATCAGCATATCTAGACTTCGAGCGAGGCATGTCTCATCTTTCCAGTGTTTTTGTCTTCAGTATAATACGTCTGGACTTTTTTGAGTCCCATGCTAAAGCTGTCAATAGTCACTGCTGCCACTCTCTGGTTTAGGGGAGAACTGCTTGTTCTGCCAAATAATATTAAACAGTGCTTTTAAAAAATCCTGCATCTGGATTATGATATGGATCATCACCCAACTCAAATTGACTTTTTCTTGGACTGAGGTGCACCTTTGGTAAAAATTTGATAAAAATTTGTTCATAACTTTTCAAGTTATCCTGTACACAGGCAGACAAACAAATATATAGACACACAAACTCGACTAAAAACTTTACCTCCTTGGTGGAGGTAAATAATCAAAGGACAAGAGCAGTGGACATTTGGTGATATAACTTTTGTTGTTTTATATTTGCAGGAAATTGTAGGGGTATATGTTTGTATTATATGTTATATTGCAATATCTGTTCTTTATAATTATAAATAAATACAAGACAAGAGAAAGCACAATTAGTATCCTAAAAGGCCCCTGATGCTCTGAAAGCTCAAATAACCATTCTCCAATATAGCATCATTTTTTAGGGGGTTTTTTATAAGCCACTGATTCTAGATTAGCTTTACAACGGCTGTAGAATATGTCCAATGAATAGAAAGAGAAATTTCGCTGGAATTGTCCACATGAATTTGCTGATCACACACATTTAAAACAGAATCAATTTATGAGACTGCATTTTGCTTGATCACCAGGAAACAGTTCTTTAGTGACAAACCAATGTCCTGCACATTTTAGAGCAAGTTCAATCTAAAACGTTTTTTTTTTCCTTTGCAAATTTTGCATTTTGATGAGGTATCAATGGTCAACAGCAAAAAAAATGTCAGCTATAAAGCAGCTCAGCAGAAATGGCTTGATCTACTCATTTTGTTTCTACAACAGCAATCATATACAGAATACTTTGTCCTGACAGAGTCTCGACCAGAGAGTGTTGTGTGCTCAGAAAAAAAAATCTAACCCTAAAGCTGAGTCTCTTATACTAAACAACCATCTCTTAAAATTAATTTATTCATAATCTATATAATACAACATGTACTATCCCTGCATACCCATATGGATTCATAAAACATATACCATCCCTTCTTCCGGACTTTTTTATTTATTTATCTCATGTCACCGCTGGAGCTGAAGAAGACTAATGATTACCTCTAATGGTGTGACTAACAAGCAGGCGCAAGGGGT
Source organism: Jordanella pulchra (assembly GCA_034780135.1). NCBI lineage: Eukaryota > Metazoa > Chordata > Actinopteri > Cyprinodontiformes > Cyprinodontidae > Jordanella > Jordanella pulchra. Next base: position 22,299 of record JAUZNJ010049343.1, read on the forward strand.
GTTAATTGCATCGACTTAAATTTCTTACAAACCACTTTTAGCCCAGAGGACACCAGAAATACAGTCCTCCCAATGAACATGTGACAAACGATAGATAGATAGACAGACAGACAGACAGACAGACAGACAGACAGACAGACAGACAGACAGACAGACAGACAGACAGACAGACAGAAGGATGAAAAACAAGAACATATAAGAAACTGTCATCCATTAATTACTGTGAGCAGTGATTTTTTTTTTTAATTAAATCCGATCTTCCGCTGAACATTAAACCTTCAGATCCGGTTCCACATTGGAGCTTGCATAAAGTCCATATACTCTGCTCATTAAACTAAATTAATATTGGATGACGAAGAAAGAAACACCAATTCTCACTCTCATCTTTTTCCACAACGCAGTCTGGCAGCCAGTTTGCTTTCATCACGTAAAGCGAAACGCAGGAAAACATGAGCAAAATATGCAAAGGTGATAGATCTCTGGTACAAAGCTACCAACCAGACACTGCTGGCTGTGGCGTTGCTCCTTAAGGATGGATGGATGGAATAACGGACGGACGGACGGACGGACGGATGAGTGTACAAGAAAAGAACATGGAAGGGGGTAGTAGAGGACTGTGCAACACCCCCCTAGAGGCTCACAGTGTATTCCCCATTTTATACTTTTTCTCTGTGTAGGAGCAATTTTTTTGGCTAATGCTGGCAGGCAATCAGTGATGTCATGCCAGCAGTGCGGCGATGCCAGCTTAACCTATTTTACCAAAGAAACACCACACAGTTCCTATTTATAGCCCTGCAGAGCAGCGTGCCTCTTCACACTTCCTGCAAAGACGAGAAGATGCACAGACATTCTTATTATCTAATATTCTTCTGTGTTGCATCTACAAGACTGAGTGATATCTGAAGACATTTTCTACAATTAATGATTGTCCTTATTCTTTTAATTCAATAAAGAATTTTTGTGCTGTGCAAGTTTTTGCATACATTTGTTTTTGTTTGTGTTCAAGGAATTGCATATTTACATATGATGAAGAATTAAATCTAACCTTATTCTAAGAAGCAGTACTGGAAGTTTTAGTTGTAGTTTTTAAATTATGTTGCAGTACTGTTATGAGGAAGCTCCAGGTGATTATTTTATCTCCCAAACCAGGCCTTCACTCCTCCCCCTCCACCATCCATGTATTCTGGGCTGATGTGCCAAAATGCCACTCACCCTGTCTGACTCCCTCGCCCTCTGTATCCTGAACTGAACCATCATTCCTCTCCCCAAAGCCTCAGGATAAAAGCTGCCATTTGTTTCTGCATCTCTTGACAAACACTTCATCTTTTCCTCCATCCACTTATCCATCTGCCCATACATCCATTGTTCTATGCCATGTGTCTGTCATTTGCCTTTTGGGCCACCACCCCTTCCTCTGCATGCATGTGCCCAAGCACGCTGTCCAATTCCTCTCCGTCACACTGGGCTGTGTGACAGAGAAGGATTGGTCGGCGGTGCCGAGGCATATCCACAAAGCATTGTGTTTACATGCACTCTCAGGCAGATACATGTTCGACATTCATGCATTGTTCATTCACGCCAACATCAAGGGCTCAACCATTTGGCAATCAGAAATATGTGACAGCTTGACTAATCTGTGATTGTTTTTTGGGGGGGCCAAAACATCAGGGTTAGCAAGCCCTCCAAGGGCAAAGCACTATAAGGCAAGTCAAATAACTTATTATTTTTCCAGGCTTGTACAAGGCTTTACCGCATGAGTTATCCTGAACTGTTCCAAAATGGAGAAGGATTATCACAAAATGATGCATTAAAATCTCACCCCTCTCTTCAACCTCTCCCTTGTTATTTTGTTTTCCTTTTAGTAGAGACAGACTGAAACGTAACATCAACAGTAAAAAAACATCAAACCTTTCTGCTTCATTCACTCATTTTTTTGCTTTGCCTTCACAACCCACATTATAATAGCAAAGTCTGCTATGTTGGCAGTCACACTCTCTGCAAACAAAGCATATAGGCTTATGTCCCTCCATTTAAACTACTATAAGATTTGGCTGACCTTTGTGCACTAGCAAGATGGTGGTAGCCCTACATTCATGGCTACTCACAATGTACAACATAAATGTGAACTGAAACAGCTTTGAAACAATTTGGTTGAGCGTTATTACAGGGGTCTGTATCCAAAGCTCTCAGTAGGGTGGGTAAAACTAAATGCTTCAGCAGAGGGAGGGGGTTACATCAAACTCTGCTCCTTTCTTTAATTTTAATATAGATATACAGAGATGCAGATACATAAAAAAGGTAAATATACTATTCCATCATTGAATAACAGGCTTATAAGTTTGCAAACCCTTTTATTTTTTAATACACTTTTTGTTGGGTAAGGGTTAAATAGCATTAACTTTCAACAAAGTCCTGTAAAATTTGGTGCACCTATTTTTGGTACTTTGGTTGTCATTTGGTCCTTTATTGCATTTTACAATGTTGAAGCAACAAAGAAAGGGGTTTTTAACCATTATTATTTATACAATTCCTCTAAATTTAATCCCTGCTCCTCGTTTCACTAATATTTACCAGGGTAATTATCTGAGTTGACTTGGCCATTTGCTTTGGATTACTTTACTGTTAAAGTCCAAATTAGCTTTTGGTTTTTTTTTTCTTTCTCCAGATTCTTTTGTTTCAGTGTAGTTAACACAGTGAAGTGAATCTTAGCTTGGTAACAGTGGCAACAATTTTACTTGTTTCACTACTAAGCATCTAATTGATGTTTAAATAGCGTTGAATGGTTGATGGAGACTTTGAGACTCTTTGCTGCATGGTTGCCAAATATATCAAAAATGTGTTTATTTTGGGGGGCTTTGTTTACATTTATCAATGTATGCAATAATATTCCTTCAGACAATTGAAATTATTGTAAGACAATTGTTAAGCAAAAGACATTTGGGAATAAAAATGTCCAAAATGTAAGGAAAATCTGTTAAAAATGTGGTATAGTCATTAAGAAGCGTTCTATTAATTTTGCTGCATGAGCCCAGAGCATAACAATGTTAACACTGTTAGGTATTCAATAATTTATTTTAGAAGAAATCGTTATTGTTCGATTCACCAACATTATCACATTAACGAACTTTAATTGGTAAAAGCACAAGTAACCTATTGACATTTCATAAATAAGTCTTGCTGATAAAAGTTGGTTTCTGTTCTTTCTTAGGCATGTTTGCACTTCTAAACATGCCCATCTCTGCTTCAGGCACCCATTAAGAGCAAGCGTATTCTACAAAAGGTCATGGGATACCAGCACTTAAAACATGCTGCAAGTCTTATATACTGCAAGCCATAATAAATGTTGCATTGGAGCAGGAAATCAATCCACCTGAAGGCTCTCTCAAGCAGAGATTAACAGAGAAAAAAAAGTGCGCAGAGAGAATAACAGTCAAGTGAGTCTAGTGTGTGGACGTTAACTACCACCATAGCTTTTCCTTGTTGGCATCCAAGATTGCCAATCTCTACAGAGAAAGAACCCTAGAAACAAGCAGGGGAAAGAGAGAGAGAGGCAGCACTCTTCATCATGAACTCAGGACCCATAGCGCCTGTCAGTACTCGTTGAGCTTCTGCATCTTTTATGAGGAAAACCCTGTTGCTTATTACAATATTTACAGGCATTTAAAGATTGCAAAGCGAGTGTTTTTACTGCTTGGCTCAGTGACTATTGCTCACTAGTCCTGACATAACTTTTTATTCCATATTTGTTAAATTAAATCAACACACATAACTATGTAGAGCCTAAAAATAGTGTTTCCCTTCATGGTCTGAATCCAAAGGAAAAGCAAAATTATTTGTACTTTATTTCTGAGTAAAATCTCTCTGAAGGGGCTTATTTTATGGAATAATGCTATAAAGATCACAACTCAGATAAATCTGATATATTATTGAAAATTTGCAGTCTATAGGAAAACATTCTTCTTATTATTAAAACTAAATCATGTTTCCTTCCTTGAGGGAATGACAAAAGAAATGAATATCATTCAATTGAAAAGCCTTTTAGCAAAGCTACAAAGAGACTAATGGCATCTTGGATTTATCTCAGAGTTAGGAGCCCCAATTTGGGAATCACATCAAACCCGAGCAAGCATATTGTAGATTCAAGTTGGAAAACTAGTGGGACCAGATATTGCAGTTCTCGTGACTATTGAGGCTACTAATAGCATTGAATGCCAAAATATATTTCTAACTATTCGATGCTTTGACATTGGAAAGGGACATGTTTATAAATTGCTCACTTCAGGGATCGTTCTACTCAATTATCTGGATTATAACTCCATAATAATTCCAGCTTCCAGGCACAAAACTGAACACTAAATAAAAGTAATAAGCCAAACAAATTAAATTAGTTAGCAGGCTAACAATATTTTCTAATTAATTAGCATATTATTCAAAAACACTTTTTTTCTTTCTTTGGCAGATGAGTTTTTAGACAAGAGTTTCATTTTCCTGAATCTGGTCTAAGATGCAACCATGGGCTGAGTAAAAAGACAAGGTGTTTTCTTACCCACTGTCAGTCAAGAGCGGAATCTCGAACTCTCCACTGGCAAAGAGCAGGTAATTTAATGAAATGGTTGGTAAATGCAACAAACCACAAGCCACAGTGGTGTGTTTGTAAATTTAGCCAGAGAGTTGCATACAGTTTTCTGTAACTGAGCTGTCAGAGTAGCAATGCACCTGAGCTGCTAGCAGACAACCAAATTGTCATTGTCAGAAGAGCAGAGCTGAGTAGAGTGTGGCATTAAATTCCTAGTTGAACCCATTAAGAGTTATTAAGAGGAGCAAAGACATAAGCCTAAAGATAGATGACGGTTTTGTTTTTCATGAGTAAATAAAATGGAAAATTTCTGAAGAGAGCCAATGTTATGTTTCTCAGCAATGGTTGCAGGTCGTTATGCAGCTTAAATATTTACAGTTTTACTTTACTCGTCTGACTTTTAAGATGCTTTACAACCAATTTGACAACCTGTGATTAAAAATAGTTGTCTAAAATCAGTTTCAGTCAACTATCAGAATTAATGGTTATTAGGGATGTCCAGATCCAATAATAGTACAAGGAATCAGTTCAATATCAGCCAAAAAAAGAGCTCATATCAGATTATATGAACCTGCTTCTACAATTTTTGGTATAAGACTAAGAGAAGGAATATGCTCCAGAATTTGTTTCCAAGCATCTTGAATCCCATAAACAAAGCCAAAAAGAATACAACAACAGCTGAGTGTGAAACATGTCATTCTAATTTATTTATTGTTTTATTTAGTTGTTGAACATCCTCAAGTTTAATCTATTTTTGTTGAATGAAGTTCTCAGTGGAGGTAATCATAAAACTCATAAACTCATCAAACCTTTTCTGATGACCCACACTATGAAATAAAAATATGTATGATTTGTACTAACATAGTATTCATTGAACATTGGTATCAGCCAATATTAAAATCTGCGATAAAGTTCTCATATATATATGACAAGATCAAGCATAACATCTATCAGCAAAAACGTGCTAAGAGTTATTATTATGTGGTTCTCTCAAATATTTAATAGATCGGCAGGCTTTCATTAATAAATTGAAAGGAAGATGAATCATAACAAAAAGAGTCTTGGTTTAAAAAATAATTCAAAATTACATATAACTTTCACTTTTATTTATTTACTTTTATTGTTATTCAACTCCACAACTCATCAAAATGCCTAATTATCAAGAGAAAATATTTTGGTTCAAAGAACGACATAGTTTCTTCATGCAAACAAAATGGAATTAGACTTGAATGAAATTGAGACAATTAAATATAAAATTTGCTACAAATAACAAACTGGCTGAAAATAAAACCAAAAACAACAAAAAAAATACATCCAATTTTTTAATGAAGAAATTTTAATTTATGTTTTCTTTGTCAATTATTTTGTAATCTAGAAAAAAAAGAAATTGAAAAGCTGTTCTTGAAACATCTTCTACATGTTCCAGTCAAATGTTTGTTTCTGTTTTGCTACTGGATTGTCTTGGTATAGAGAGAGACCAAACTCTGAGATTTATAATCAGCCTGTTGTTTGCAGCAGTGCTTGATAACATTTTAATACACAGTAAAAGTGACAGACATCTTGAAGCCTTTTGAAATTATATGCTCAAAAGCAGCTTTGTTGTAAAGCTTGTATAGACAGGATCTGAGCATTAGCAAAAATACTTTTGAAGTTGAGTTATGATACCGTGACACAAAATCCTGTGCTTCAGTAATATATATATATATTAATATAGAATAAATTAATACAACAGGATTGATGTGTTATGTACATGGAGCTTCTATCACATATCTGAAGTTTCATTTATGATCTGTGAGTTCCCCCCATCTGTTTCCTCAGGGGGGACGCTGTCCTACATCAGTACCATGATCTTTAACACTTACCATAAGGTGCACACATTCTGGACAAGTACAGAAGCTCATATTTGCTATTAAAGGTAGAAAAACCACTTCAAAAAAGAAGATTCAAACCAAAAATTTTATCCTACAAAGATATCTGAGGAAAAAACTACATTTACAGAATACCATTTTATATTGTTTGGGTGTATGTAGATTTTTTTCGGGTATTTCTCTCTCCTTTCAAAAGCAAATCACAGAGAAACCTTATCCATCAGACTAGCTCGGAGGGGGAAAAAATAAAAACTTGAATAAATATTTCATCAGATTATTCCGTGATTTAATATGCCTCTGCTTGGCTGTGGTCTACGGCAATATCTCCATTTATAAATGCATTAACGGAATGATAGCCGACACAAGCCTAATATTGATATCAGGGTTGCCTTGGCCAGCAAATTTGTCTGTCTGTCTGCAGAGCTAAACCACGTATGCTCTTTCGTTCTGATTTGATTGCAAGTTACTTAACTGCATGAGGGCAGCTCCCAGGGTATAATCTGTCCAGAGACGTTTGCTTTCCATAAATATATGCACTTTTTCATGGTAGGGATGGTAATTTGGTGAAATAAACAAAACAGATGCAAGGGAGGGGGAAGAAAAAAGAAGTTGAGGACCCAGCATGAGCATTTAAAATACTGCCTTAGTTCTACATATAAGCACGTGCATAAATGTTTAAGAGTGTGCTCTGCATTTGCTATGAACATAAGCTAATTAGAGCCAAAGGGAGAAGTTTCCACTGGCTGTGATAAATTCAACATCAGGAAATCCTCTACCTATTAATACCGGTTGGGCGACAATAATTGGCAGGCCATCGACAGCGTGGGCAGAATTAATCATTTGAAGAGGCAGACTGGACTGAATTTTTAATTGGGAGAGGCAGCCACTGTATAGGGAGGCAACCAACTGATCACCCAGGAGACCGCTGCTTCAGACAATGCATGTTTGCTAATCCTCTTGAGTCAAGTTATTATGGCCGTGCATTATTATCATGCTTTACAAACTAATTCCATGTTTTCCCTCATGGATTACCAAGGGGAAAAATAGTTGCATGAGAAAAAAAGAAGAAAGGAAATAATAAACTCAGAGACTGCATTCGGAATGAAACAGAAGTCAAAATGACAGAATGCACAACGTTTAGCATAAGGAATATGTATGAGTGCATTTGCCGTTGTCCATCTGAACGTTTGTCAGAGTTAATTCACCTCTTAGATAGGGTTCACTCCCATTCTTTCCATCAGGATGCACGCTCCACAGTCCCATTCTGCCTAATAGCATGATTAACTCTAAAAGATCACTGACGTATTAGGGTTTGATTATGTATTGTTAATTGTGTGGCCAGGCATCATTACATTCTAAGACATTTAATTTGATGAACCCTGCTTATCTTGAATTAATTACTTGTTTGCAAGCTCGTGAATGAGGGTAAACATTCATTTTGAGAATTAGATTTAAAATTATGTTGCATCAGATCAGGGAGACGACCCCATCCAACTCAAATTGAACATTTTTCTATTCTTATTTTTTTTTTCCATTTAGATGTGCCACATTGTTTTTCATTAACAAATTGAAATTAAAGCTAACAGACGAAGACACCTGAACAGCTTATAAAGATTCTTACTAAGTTCAAATAACACATTTCAATCAAAGAGGAAGAGCAAGGACAAAGAGAAGTTATCCAATTAAAATATACTAAATAGTAAAACAATTTGAAGAAATCAGAGATAACCAATTCAAAGACGTGATCAAGTAAACTATTCATTATATGAACTGGAAAAAAGAAACTTGTGACAACACCCTCACATAAATCTCAACTACATGTATGTGAAACAATAATATGTTGAGCCGCATGTCTAACAGCCTGAATCTTTTTCTGAGGGACAAAATTTACTCAGCAGCCAAATACTGCAATCATTACGCAACTCAAGGCAATGATATTGTAGAGAACACATACACGCTCGCAGACAGACACACACATAAAATAAACACATGCTCATGAATGGAGAATGAAGGCTACATTGAAAAAATAAATCTATCCTTTCTACAATCTGACATCAAATATTGCCTTAGATTTCAACAGGGAAATAAAGAGCAACATAGTGATATTCAGAACGAGACCTTCAAGTGCTTCAACCTTTTGTGTCCCACCAAAACAGGGGACTCTGTGAAACTGTTAAGAGGTAGTTGTGGACAGCCTCTTGAATGCTGAAGAATTTCACCTAATTTCACTTTCACCTTTTGACAGCGACTTCCAAGATTGAAAACATGTTAGAAATATGTGCAAAAAGGGTTTATA
>JAUZNJ010049353.1:0-55843 GCA_034780135.1 Jordanella pulchra
CTATCTATCTATCTATCCATCCATCCATCCATCCATCCATCCATCCATCCATCCATCCATCCATCCATCCATCCATCTACGGTGCTACACACAAAATTAACCCTTATTCTCACTCCCTCGGTTCTACCTACATTCCCAATGTTCGCCTCAACAGCTTTTTTTCCTCAAGGAATCCCTCTTCTCAGAATGCTTCACACAATTGATGCAATTTCCTGGACCCCAAAATTGTCCTGCAAAATCAAACTCTACTTTCCAAAGACTATGAATCCCTCTCAGAACACTATTTTTTTGCAGATGACTTACATAAACCATCAAATAAAACATAAAAAACATTTACCGTATAAGAAACTTTTCAACAGGAATGAGCTCAGTGTAAAAACACTGTGGTCAACACAAATTAGTAATCATAACGAAGACCTTTTTCTCTTTATTGTTACACTTGCTGCAGACAGTAGTGTTAAACATTTTTTTACAATAATTCCTATTATAAAAACTCAGAACACACAAAAATAGTTCAGTACATTTGCTTCAAAAAATTGCATCAAACATCACAAACCTGAACATGGTGCTACACATACAAAATATTTTTTGCTGCAGCTCTGGTTGCTAAATATTAAACTAAAAATGCAAAGTTGCACTTAGTCCTTAAATAATTTTAAATGATGGTGAATTCCTTTTTTTTCTTGTTATGAAAAAATGTATTTTAGAACTACCATACATCAAGAAAGGAAATCAGGGATTGTTTTTATAGTTTAGCAGAAGATGTTCAAGGGGTTATTGCATGAGTTACATGTTACAATACCTTGCAAAAGTATTCAGTCCCCTTGAACTTTTCAACCTTTTTTCAGAGTCAAAGGGTGGGGCACAATCATGAAGTGGAACGAAATTTATTGGATATTTTAAGCTTTTTTAACAAATAAAAAATTTGAAGAATGGGGTGTGCAAAATGAATCAACCCCTTTACTTTCAGTGCAACAAACTCTCTCCAGAAGTTCAGTGAGGATCACTGAATGATCCAATGTTGATCTAAATGACTGATGATGATAAACAGAATCCTCCTGTGTGTAATCAAGTCTCCATATAAATTCACCTGCTCTGTGATTGTCTCACAGGTCAGACTAAAGCATAGAGAGCATCATTAAGAACAAGGAACACATCAGGCAGGTCTGAGATATCGTTGTGGAGAAGTTTAAAGCCAGATTTAGATACAAAAAGATTTCCTAAACTTTAAACATCCCAAGGAGCACTGTGAAAGCGATAATATTGAAATGGAAGGAGTATCAAAACACTACAAATCTATGAAGGCCCGACAGTCCCTCTAAACTTTAAGCTCAAACAAAAGACAAGAGAAGAGAAGAGAAGAGAAGAGAAGAGAAGAGAAGAGAAGAGAAGAGAAGAGAAGAGAAGAGAAGAGAAGAGAAGTAAAGAGAAGACTCATCAGAGATGCCGCCAGGACGCCCATGATCACTGGATGAACTGCAGACATCTATAGCTGGGGGGGGGTCGTATTTAAGGTTTGCCACAGGCCACCTGGGTGGCATTGCAAACATGTGGAAGAAAGTGCTCTGGTTTTTGGCAACAATGCACAAAACATGCAACACATCTCACTGCCCAGAACACACCATCCCCACTGTCAAACATGGTGGTGGTAGCATCAGGTTTTGGGCCTGATTTCCTTCAGCTGGGACAGGGATGATGGATGGAACCAAATACAGGATCATTCTGGGGAAAAAAAAACTGTAAACTAAACTGTAAAAACATAAAACTAAATCTACAATGCAATGGTTCACAAATAAACACATCTAGGTGTTAGAATGGCCTAGTCAAAGTCTACACCTGAATTCAATTGAGGGTCTGTGGAAAGAACTAAAAACTGCTCTTCACAAATGCTCTCCATCCAACCTTACCGAGCTCCAGCTGTTTTGCACGAAGAATGGAAAAAAATTTCAGTCTCTCAATGTGCAAAACTGATAGAGCGACTTGCAGCTGTAATCGCAGCAAAAGGTGCCGCTACAAAGCTGCAAAAGGGGCTGAACAATTGTGTACATTTTTATTGTTTTTTTATTTGTAAGAGTTTAAAATATTCAGTAAATTTCAGTCCACTTCATGATTATCTCCCACTTGTTGTTGATTCTTCACAAAGAACTAAAATTTTAGATCTTTATGTTTAAAGCCTGAAAAGGGGCCAAAGGTCAAAAAGTCCAAGGCACTGTATATCTTAAGTATTTCAGGTTTTATGTGTAAATAACCGGGGAAAAAGAAAACATAAGCCAAACTGGTAGCTTCTATAGTTTATTTAGCATAAGGTACTTTACTCATAGCAGCTATAAGGTTACCCACAATCCTTTGCATGGCAGGATGTAGAAGAATTGCTCCCTTAACAGAGTTTAACAAAAAAACTAATTTTGTCACATGCCTGTGTGTAACACATGCAAACGCACACACTTTTATATATATTTTTTAATCTTTTTTAATGGAGAACAGCTGCTTCATTGCACTTGTGTAAAACTTGTTTTTCTGTAGCCTTTTTGTGGGAGCTTGGATCAAACTGGAGGCGATCATGAATGATGATAGAACAAGGGTGTTTGCACCCCTTGGCTACCAAAATGAATAGGTTCATATACATGATTGAACAGTTGGTAGCTCTGCTGTTAACTTTACCGAATGTAATACAGGAATGTTATCCCCTCAGATTTGTTAAAATGAAATAGAGACAGGCTGGTTTTGACTATCTGATGTCTGTCTCACACTTCATAAATTCAACCACATGATGGCAATGTTGCTTTTTTTGTTTTTATACCTTCAAAAACAAAACCCTTGTGAAAGTGATGTATGTATGAAAGAAAATTAGCTGTAACTCAGTTAATCTAAGAGGAAAATGCTTCCGAAACATCATTCTTCAGTTTGACAGTGATCAAATCGGGAGAAGACCTGATCTGATGTTGATCCATAATTTTTCGCTTACCTTCTGCTTTTCATGAGGCTGTCTGATTAGACAAAATAATCCTCTGTAAAAAATCTATTAGGATCTATTAAGAGCTTTTGATAGCATCTGTTTCCTTAACGTTATTTTTTCTTGGGCTCTATAATAAATTCACATCTGTTTAGATGATGATGTCTGAGTTTCGTTTAGGTTTTTTATTTAGACAAATTTTACTCAGACAAATATTGATTCCTGAGGGTGAACAGAGTTTATTTGCTCACCTGTCGACCTGCTGGCATTTAAAAAGGTTTTCAGTTGATTAGTCCTAAACTTAAACATCTGTAAATCTTAAAACGATTAGTTTAAAATCGCCAACATTTAGATAAACACTGGATCTTAAAGAGCCTTTGATACACAGAAATTATTTATGCTTTTATAGGTTTCTTCTGTTTAGACTTTTTGTCTCACAGAAATATTTAAGATCTTCAAACAAACATAAGTAATTTAAACAAATTTCATAGATAAAGAGAAAAAGCTATTTAAAGCAACAGCACCTTAAGTGAAATTGTAATAAATCCTGGTTGAATCCTGAATTTTTATTACGTGCACTTTTTGGAGTTTGATTTTTGTCACTCAGTTGTACTTGCTAAAAACTATCAGCCCTAAGAGGGTAAAAGCAGCAACAAAATTCTACAGCATTTGGACTCACAAAAAAAAAGAAAACATGAAACTGTGGTGAACCTTCCCGGCTGTGGTCAGCCAACCTTCCTCTCCTGAGAGCAACAACTCCATTAGGTCACAGAAGAGTGAAAAGCTACATCTAAAGGACTGCAGGCCTCACTTTTTTCTGTTAGATTTTATGATTCAACACTAAGAAAGAGACTGGGCAAGAATGGCATCACTGATCGAGTTCTCTGTGATACCAAACCTCACATTTACTGAAAAAACATGCTGCTGATCCCTTAGACTGTTGTGAAAACATTGTGTAACCAGACGTGAAATGGTCTATGTGTCATTATGTGGAGTAAAACTATATAAGTCATACTACCAACTGTAGTTTGCTATAGAAATTGAATGACTTTCAGGCAGAAGATTTGCAAGTGAAATGTCTCCCTAAGGTTATGCTGCAGGACATTCATCCAAATTAATCCAAAGCACCCAAGACAAATCACTACTGAACGTCTAAATAAATGTCCAAAAAAGATTTTGCAGTGTCCGACCTCTAAACTTCAACCAATTAAAATGATCTGGTCCTCAAAACCTGTTTTTGCACTTACTAATTCAAAACCTTACTGTAAAGAAATGAGGGGACACATTCCTTCAGAGTGATATGAGACGAATCACAATCATTTTTTAGCAGTTAGGAAATTTCAAACAATTATTTGAAAACAGTTTTTCTATTTACTCGGTATCAATCTTTGTTTGATACTCAGATTTATTTGATGACTAAAAACATAGAGATATAAAAAAAGAATAGAAAAAATCGGCATTGTTTTCAGCACTGAAGGCTTAATAAGGTGGCATGATGGGAGCCCTGCAGCTAATCTGTTTCAGACTTGCTCTTATCATTTCAGCCTGCTTGTAATGCATCAGTTATCTCTTGAAGTTGTACCTGACAACATGTTCCAGAAAGATTTATGACGCATGGCACCATAGCAGCAGCTGTCCATTCCAGCAGGCCATCTGTGGGCATGCATGCCTGCTTTAGCTATGTCTGTCACTATTAGACCAACCCTAATTACTTCCTGTTTTTAGGAATGGCATTACCTGTCTCATGGAAGGGTTGGGTACTGCAATTAAAATCCATCACATATTGCTGGGTCTTATCGAACTACCGTAGTGCATTAAAGGAGTCTACTGCTGGCATGAGACTGTTTGAGACATCGCTGGGAGCCCAGATAAGCAATTTGTTCTTATCAAGAGAAGTGAAATATGACAGACAGAGAGTGCTCCTTTGTTGCTGAAGAGTGATAAGTGAAGCCAGAAGATGAGTCTGGAAGGACCTTATCAGTGCAGAGTGCATCCTGGCAAAAACCTGGTGCCACAGAAGAGTAAGTCACATTACTGTTGCAACAACGGTGTGGAGGCAGATATCATATATCTGTGAAATTGTTCAAAGATGAGCTTAACTGTGCAGTGAAAGTTTGGAAGACTAAAACAGAGGGATAAAGAGATGGGCTAACATAAACTGATGCTGGTATTTGTTGTGGTGAGTATGGCCGTGGGAATGTCTTCATTTTTGAAAAGTGCCTCAGGAATCCTGATGGAAATCTGACTTTAACCTACTGAACACAAGCAAGGATGGAAGAGGCTTTCTGATCATTTATCACAATCCAGGGCTGTAAAGACTCGCAGTATCAAAGAGTTTTTTGATATCATCAGAGATACAACACCTTACAGAAGTGTTCATACTTATCGATCTTTGCTAGATTTATTTGTCTAAAAAGATTATCTGTTTTGCTTTGTAATTAGCTCCATCTTTACTCCAGCTCTGTCCAGCTTCCGAATTCCTATTAAAGAAATGATGATCCTGAATGTAGGCCATTAAACAAAAGAAATGGTTCCACTTAGTTCAACATTTTCAAAATGAAATGATTTATTTTAAGTAGGATTTATATAAAAACACTTTTCAGATTCATGGGGTCATTTTGGGCCTTTAGCACTATCAGGTACTATCACAGTGTCGCAAAATGTAGCAGAGTCCATTAACAATCTTTTTTTCTAGCTTTCATTTCTTTTTGTGTCTGTTTAACAAGCGGCTGAAATCTCAAAGGACAGCAGTCACGAGCTTTGCACCATCCATTACTAGAGAGACATGCCTCATGCTGCTGATGACCTAGAAAGTGTCCCTGGGATAATGAAAAATACATAAAAAATTATCAGCTCGCTTGGAAAAAAAAACTTATTGAATTTCAAACAGCATGCAAGACTTTTTAATCTGCAAAATAAAGTAAAAGGTTTTGATCTGGAAAGCAATGACAAGAGTTTTAACCACTTTTACAAGATTAACATTCACTATCGAGATTATGTAAATCATCAGGTTGCTTTCACCAGAATTGTAATAAAAAGGGAAAAATCAAATGTATTTTTAGAAAATGTAAACACTGCAGCCACTTCAAAAATGTAAAGCCATAGAACAGATATCATCCATTTGTCAGTTGTCTTTGAGCAGACTGACAAGTATGACATTACAGTGATGATTAAAAACCAAACCAGCCCTCAGTTCCAAGAAAAGCCTCAAGCTCTTTATGAATGCAGGACTCTTGCGTTTCCATCTTTTGTTTTTTTTTTCCCTCACACTTATCTTTGTCATTTTAGGACATTCATCATTATAAAATATGTTTATATTTTTCATAGCAGGGAAAATTTCCTTGTATAATCTTTTGAAAATGGAGTAAACAGATGTATGACTTTCTCTAAATGGATAAGACAGAATTTTTGGGATTTTTTTGATGCAATGACCTATAATAACAGTAATCTGTTCTCTGTGTTGGCTCTTAAGAATTGCAGCCAATCTTGCCTTTAAAATTGAAGTATTTCATTGTTTTCCCCTTAGATGTAACTATAGGCTTGATACAAAAGAGAGAAAAGAAAGTTTTAAATCTAAATTTGAAAAATTTAACAGCCAAGATAACCTCAGAAAAAGCAAGAAATGATGGATGAAAAACATTAAAGCCAAGAATGACAAGGAGTGTCTAAATACTCAGAAGGAATTACATTTTAAATGGAAAGCTTCCCTGGTGAGTTAGTAGTAAAAAAAGGGAGCTGTGAGGAGAACAGGGCAAATGACACAAAGGTTTTAGATGCTCTTACTGACTAACACCTTCAAAAATGACATTGAGTTTGCATGTTCTTCCCGTGCTTGCGTGGGTTCTCTCTGACTTCCTTCCACAGTCCAAAAACATGACTGTTAATTGGCATCTCTTAATTGCCCCTAGGTGTGAGTGTGTGCATGCATGGTTGTACGTCCTTGTATGTCTATGTGTTGCCCTGCGACATACTGGCGTCCTGTCCTGGGTGTACCCCGCCTTATGCCCATAGTCTGCCGGAGATAGGCACCGGCCCAACCGCGACCCTGATGGATGAAGCAGGAGAAGATGGATTGATGGTGATCCTGTCCTTGCTCTTGATTACAGGACAGTTCAGTATCTTAGTGAAACCCTTCTAACCTGACTGCTTTTCCAAACCACAACTGCTGAGCTTTTGAATAGATTCCCTAAACTGTTAATTGTTACAATTTTTCCAAATGCTCCACAGTAGCTTGGACTTCTATGTATCATTTTGTTAAAAATATGTTTTGGACTTTTGAACTTCCATGAGACAACACATCTTCATAAATATCTGATCTGAAAAATGTACG
Source organism: Jordanella pulchra (assembly GCA_034780135.1). Lineage (NCBI taxonomy): Eukaryota > Metazoa > Chordata > Actinopteri > Cyprinodontiformes > Cyprinodontidae > Jordanella > Jordanella pulchra. Next base: position 7,284 of record JAUZNJ010049353.1, read on the forward strand.
ACCAGATCTAGGGTTTTGCAATCCTGAATTGCTTAAGACTTAAGATGAGATAGCCTTTACAAATGTGGCCACTACATCTTGGAAGTGTCAGTGAAGTTTATATCTGCATTAAAAGCAGATATACACCATATTGCTCTGTTGTATTTTATGCAATTCAGCTTAAAAAAAAGCTAATTTGCTAGTTAAGGATGAGAGACTGTGTTTAAAAAGTTATTTAAAAAGTTAGAGCTGTCAACTTGAGGCTGATATTAAAACAATAACTCTTACTCTAAAACCGTACAAGCAGATGCATTTTAAATAAATATACAGTTTACATTCAACCTGCTACTGCCTCTGAAGGTTTTTGCTCACATGGGGGTGGATGACTAATAAAATCGGTTTGCTTCTGGTGGTCTGAGCCAGAGATTGATGCTGTGAGTGCTAGCAAGCGTGGGAGATGCTTCCTATCCACCGAGGGAGAGAAAAAACAAGCGAGGCCCTGCACTTTCTTGCAGAGCGAGCCCACTCCAACACCCCATACAGCTCCCATTGATGAGAGTGGCTCTTTCGCCCCCGTCTACCCCCTTATCGACCCACATTTTGTGCATTAATGCTTTGCTTAGAGGGAGGCTAAAAAAGAAAAAAAAAGATATCAATTTAGGAGACTACCTTCTTGCTTGTTTATCTGTATCATGTGATACCATAAAGTAGTTTTATCTTTTATATTAAGTATAGTTTATATCTTTTCTTTCTCACCTTGAGTTTTTCATCTTTCCTTGGCAATCCTGTGTGGACACTAAAAGATCACAGAGTTATTTAAAATATTCTAGCGTTGGAGGTGAATGTTTTGATTGGATAGCAGGTGTAGTAAGAGAATGGAAAATGTATGGCAGTTTTCCCCCAGTGCTGGAGTCCTTAAGTGCTGCTTTCATTTTGTTCTGACATCCTGACTTCTGAGAACATCCTTTGTTCCTACTACTGGCAGTAAAAGTCACCTAGAGGCTTAGCAATGAGTGATGCTGGAAGACATTAAAGAGGCATGCCTGCTGAAGCGCAGACTTGTGAGTGCAACAGTAAAAAAAAACTCAATACGTTGGTTGGTGGCTGTTCTAATGCTAAAGGTAAAGCTTGGTCCTCGAAATCTGCTCTCCAATACCATCAAAAACAAATTTAAAACAAGTTTGTACAAACCTTTGGCAGCTTGGACTTGAAGGACAAAAATTAATTATTTCTATTAATAATTACTGACTTTTATTCAGCTTGAAAAACTCCAAGCTGAATAAAAGCTTGAAGTCTGTAGTTTCCTCCAATGAAAAGCTTAGTAGTTTTTTTTTTTTTAAGTAGAACAGCTTATTGTAGTTGTAAGCTGTAGCTGCAATAACTGCAATAGTTCTAAATAAATTTCAGCTACAGTATCTCCACAGGTATCAGAGCAAAGCTGAACTTTGATTTTCTTAGTATATTATAGAATTTTCTTAAACATGAAAAAATACCTTAAACATAAAACAACTACTAACTCAAATCATCCACTTCCTCGTTTAACCTTTCAGGTTTATTTGATCAAACCCTGGGAATGTAGCTTATATTAGTCTAATTCATTTCATTTCATGACACTATGATATTTCTTTGGACATTTCCATTATATGTCTAATCTCTTCTTTCTCTATATAGAATAAAGAGCTTCCAAATTTTGTTCTTAAAGTTTTATGATATAGATTTTATGTTTTTCTAAAGGGATGGTTGAAGATAAATCTGAAGCAATCTACTGACCTTTGTATCGGTGAAGATTCTCAGTCATCCAGGTCATGGTCAAGCTAGGAAAGTTCAGTTTAGGCAACTGGACGTGTATAATTTTAACTACATGCCCAATTGCCTAAACTGAACTTTTGTCAGTTTAGGCATGAGACCTTTGGTCTTCTAGAAATGTTTAATGAATTGGTTCTTTGTGCCAATGAAGGCTAAATAAAAAAAGAATTTTTTATCTTGAGGTCACCTGGATATGAGTATTAAAATGTTTTAAATACTTGGAATTCTTCATTTTACTTCTTTCAAAGACTTTTCATATATCCCTGCAAAGCCAAATATGATAGATTGTACTTTTCGAAATTTTACATTTAATACAAATATCATTTTGAGCGTATATAGATAAAAAGCTTGTGGTTTTATACCCATTCTCTCCCATTTGTCCACTGAGATGATCTCATGTAGGTCTTCATCTTTCCAACTAACCAGATGAACCAGGCATTTATAGAGTTTAGAAATGAATGTCCTTCCCAAACAGTTCTTTCCAGGATGGACATTAAAGGAAGAGATAATGTTTAGATATGTTACATTCAAATGTAAGTATTTACAGTATTTAACTCTGCTATATCAAGCTTGGACTCTGTAGATGATTTTTCTTTCAAGAAGCTTTCAGTTAGACTTGAACTTTCATGATATGTATTTAAAAATGTCTTCATATTCTATACTGTTTACTGTTGTGTTATATACACAAGGATACCGTTAGTAAAAACATAGAAAAAGTTCAATTGTGAGGTTTATGAGAGTAAGATTAGCTAAGTTCAGTCAACACCACCTTAAAAAAATCCCCAAATATTTCAAATATAACCAAAGGCTAAAAATCTTTATGACTAGAATGGGGTATGAGGCGTAACATATTTATCAAGCCTTTCAGTAATCCATTGTATCATTAAATGTGAATGAAGGCACTTTCATTTATGGTAGAATTATTCCCCTCAGGGTATTAACGCTCCATCAAAGAATGTTGATGGCTGCTCTGAATGTCTTTGTCTGAATTTAAGTATCTCTTTCCTCTAAAGAGAAAACTGGTTCTAATAATTACCAAAAAAAGAATACTACTTCACCAGAGGAGGATACGGCTTTAATAAGAATACTCTTTAGTTATAAAACAAAAATATGCCCCTACGTCTTTAAGAAAACGGGGATGAAGAACTGTGACCAAATGTCATTTGTTTTTACATCTTTAAGTTACTGTCTGAAGGATTTTTGCATCAGTGAACTTTAACATGTGAGTTCATTGTTTCAGTATCTGCATTTCAAGCTGCAAGTTTTGAATTCCCATATGAATTCACAGGCAAACATTTGCTTTAACTCATCATGGACACATCTCACATAATGATTCTGGATCTGCTCTTTTGCAGTTTAAAAACTCTCAACTATCAGACGCAAATTTGTCACCTTGATATCACAGAAAGGCCCCAAGATAAAAAGACCTGGGTGAGAACAGTGTTTCTCAGGTCCTATTTTCCTGACTGTTTTAGGGCTGTTGAAGAATGTGAAGACTTGCTGAGGGGCAATCTTTTCAATCAGGTTTGCTGGAGCAAAGACCCACATAACATGCTGTTTCAGAAAGAAGACCCTCCTTCAAAATCAAAAGCTGCATAGCTGATGCTTTGAAACAGTTGGGTTTCCAAACAGGAAATTATTCCAAGTATATATTTTTGACTAAATATAGAGGGATAATGTTATGCTTCTTCAATTTTCCCAACCTCAATCCTGTTAAAAATTCAGCAACTTTGCTTGCAAGCTTCGATCATGGCAGAAACCTCAACCATTTAAATAAACTATGCAAAGAGAAGTGGTCGAATACCCAGTCCTCAATGCCAAAAATTATAGAAAGCTTTTGGAGGTTTAACTTTCTGGGGGATAGTAATTCAAAAATTTCTGTATGTATTTTGTAAACATGTAATCATCCATCCATTTTCTCCCGCTTATTCCATCAGAATCGCAATGGGGCTGGTGCCTATCTCTGGCAGAATATGGGCAAGAGGCGGGTTACATGCTGGGCAGGCCACAGGTCAACAGACAACCATTCACACACAAGCACTTTAGGACAATTCAGAGATGCCAGTTAACCAAACAGTCAAGTTTTTGGACTGTGGGAGGAAGCCAGAGTACCCAGAGAGAACAAGCAAACTCCATGCAGAGAGACCCCGTGCTGAGAATCTAACGCGGAATCTTCTTGCTGCAAAGCTCTACAAAGTGTTCCTCCGCAAATAAATAACTACCAGGCGTACATAAAATAAAATCATGATGAGAAAGTGTAAGATGAACACCTGCTTTGTTTTATATAGAAATATTATTTTTAAAATTAGCACTAATGCACCATCACAGGTTATTTCAGCTAGCATGTCATGGGTGTATTTCAGCAGATGCAACTATATGTTAAATTTGAGCATTATGACTGTTTAAAAAGTGCAATCATTTTCAGAGAGTGTTGGTGCTGGATGAAGCTACCCAAAGACATTTGCTAAATCAATTCCCGCATTCATTTTCTGCTCGTTTCCTGTTTGATTACCATAAAAAAACACAATTAGATACATTTTTGGTCAGGAAAAATATTCTGGACTCAGTCTTTCACCAAATCCCCTTTTTCTTCTCTTGGCTGTGCAATTGCAGTGCTGCTCTGATAAAAATAAGGGACCGTGAGACATGAAAGATCTTTCATTATTCATGCAAAATGCATTTATTGACCAAGTACAGTACACAACAGACACAAATAACCTCCATGTCTGCTGTTTTACAGCTTTGTGTTCTTTAAGTCATCCTACCTCTTATCTTTTCTCTGTGTTCTTCTTGCTTCTTGTGCTAAACGATCAGTTTTTACTTTATTCGCCAAGAAAAAAACCCCATAAGGTCTGATATCCTAAAGGTTTACCAATAGATCTATTTACAAGGTAGCTCAGACACTGACAGACTGATTAAACATATTCACCAAAGTTCACATTAACCTGTTGTGAAAGCCTAAGAGGATAAGGAAAGGTACATTTTCTCTGAATTCAGTTATTAAACTGTTGTGTTTTTCTGTACAAGGGTTTATGTTTTTCTTTGTCCTTTGGTTGGAACAGCTGCATACCAGAAATAAAGAGTAAGTGTGGATCAATATGTGGTCGAAGTAATTCTCCATCCACACATGTAGTATTTCCATCCTCTGCTCTTTCTCGTTTAGATATCTTTCTCTGCACCGTTTCCTCTCTTCCTCACACAGGCTCATGCAGGGAAACAGATCCCTTCCCCCACAGCAGTTGATCCAAACGCTATACATGTCCAGGCTTGGACAGGTAGGCTATGAGGGCAACAACCACCCCCACGTACATCCCTGCTCCAACCGTAATGGACAGGGCGGCCAGAAACAGGGCTCTCCTGGAGCTCATTCCCGCTCTGGAGAAGTCTCCCTTAGCGATGGCCTTGCCTGTCTAAAAAAACAAAGCAAAGAGTGATATGAGCTGCTGTGTGTTACTCATCAGCACAGAGTGTATGAGTAGGTGTTAAGCCACAGTTAAAAGACAAAAAAACAAGAAATGCTCTTACGGAGCCATTAGTTACCATAGCAATTAGGTCATTATGCCTCTGACAGTGACAAATGTGTTGTTTGGTCTTTTTGGTCATTGAATAAATAAAAAGCAAGACCGCTTTTTTTATTCTTCTGACGCATAAGACTTTGTTCCCTCATATTTTTTTCCTGTTAATAACTGAATAATTAAAACAATGTAATACAACACCAACTATTCAAGGAAGAGACACTTTTTCTTGTCAGATTCCTTGTTTCTCGCACTTCTGTGTTTATGGTTGTTTGACCAAATTAAAATTAATTAAAATGGACCAATGGATGGATGACAGACTGAGGGTGGGTCAGATGGGGCGAATGGAACAAACAGGTTGATGACAGACGGATGGATTCACAGAAAAATGGAAACTTTTAGACGGTTAGATAGGTAGTCTGGAAAAGTAACATTTTTTCATAATTATTCAAACCTTATGTTCAAGTCAGACTTTTCACAAACCATAAAGTGTATAAATCTTGAAAAATAAACTTAGCTTTCTTTGGGTCTTTTGGACGTAAAAGATACTGAATGTAAACTGGTATAATACATCATTATAACCCTAAAAAATATGCCTAGAGCTGATATAAAAGCTTAAAAATAATATGTGTAAAATCCACTGCTCTCACCACACTCATATGCAATAAAAGACCTCAGTGCTAATGTTTTTTTTCTATGCCTCGTGCATTTTTTTTAATTCATGCGCTCAGTCATAGAAAACGACTGCAAACAGGGTGACAGGGTTGAAAATGGGCTGCGGCAGACACTTGTCTGAGCGCTTGTGCCTGCTGACCTTAAAGAGAACGCACTGCAATCAGAATTAATGACAGGCTGGGGGTCTCTGGGCTCTTTACCTTGTGAGAGTAGTAAAAGGCAATGATGCCCAGTGGCCAGAAGCAGCAGAGCATGGAAAAGATGGCCAGGCCCAGGTAGTCCCGAGGGGGCAGCACGATGAAGTTGTCCTCACTTTCACTGTCACTGGAGCTGTCACTCTGGAAAACAGCACGTTTACAGAGATCAATGAAAGCAGTAATACGATTTTAGAATGCTTTAAAATGTGTATTTTGAGGTGGGAAAAAAAAGAAAATAATGCCTTGGTCTTGACTTAGACACCTACAAAATGTATGAATAAGTTAGACTGACAGGCAAGAGTCAGATGTTCTTTGAACTTCTTCAAAGTGGTGTATCTTAACAAGACACACCATACGACTCCTGTGCTTCCTTCTCCTTTTCTCTCTTCTCAGGACAGGGTCTCTGCCCTTGTTTTCCAAAACCACCCAGGACAGGACGTATTCAGTCGGATGGAACCGATTCGGTGCTTCTGTCAACTCCCATGAACAGGGTGACAGATAACTTGGGATTAACGGATTGCTCCATCATCATGAGGTGACAGAAGACACAGTGAGAAGAGAAGTGTCATTTATGTGCTAAAATGCTTTTCCAGTCTGAGACAGCTCCACAATCCTTCCTTAATGTGAAAAGCGTCTTACAAGGCAGAGTGAGTTCAGCAGGCCGCATACAGTACTGTTCTTTAATGCTAAAATTCAAAGCCACAGGCTCTGCAGGCTAATGAATGGAGGATTTAAACGCTGCTTTGACTTACAGCGACCCGTCGGGCCTGCAGCAACAATAGCAGTGTGACAGTCTGAGTGACCTTTAAGAGGAGGAGGCTATACTTTTCACTGCTGTCCCAGAGACTTAGAGGAGGTTTCTCTGAATAAATAGCCTCCATAAGGAGCAGGTTTCATTTGTAAGGCGTGCTGCCTGCCTTCAGGGATCGAAGAAGCAGACAAAAAAAGGAGAGTGGAAAAAAAAAATCAATGCGAAAGGCAGGACCTGAAGCAACCGTTTTACAGGTAATTAAAGTCTGGGAAGAAAGAAGCAAGGAGACATTCAAGCATACAAAGTTATCCTTGTGTGTGTCCATTTTCTCTTCCATCCTCTGAGCTAAACAAACAGCATCATTAAAAACTTTCAAGTAATTTGGCAAAAAATACCTAAAGATGAATTTCAATACATTAGAAATTAAATATACAAACTTATATTAATTTAGCTTTTTTACACAGAGTTATGCACAAAATACTACTTGCTTTTGTTAATAAAAGATCAGAACTCAGTTCATCAGCAAATTATAAAGGACCAATTGATTTATATATATCTAATTCAGAACCATGTAGTCATGGTCACACTATAGCCTACACAAGTCTGAAAAAAAATATTTTAAAGTTGTTGAACAATCAGAAAGCATAAGGAGGAAAAGTCAAGAAAGCTAATCGGTAAAAAAGCTGCTTTTTTTTAACAAACTATTTTTACAGGGTAGGAGGTTAAGTGAAAGAACAAAAAGATCCTTGGAAATTCTAAGAAAATGACAGGTGAAATTAAAAAGGAAGATTATTTTAAACAGAAATGTCGGCCTACTTTAAAGTATGTCCACTGCTTTGCATAGGAACTCAATTCTTGGTAAGGACTCCATTTTTAGGCCATGAGTTTGTGGTTTAACAAAGTCCAGCCCAGGTTGCTATTGTTTCCCACAGCTTGTCTATTTTTCTTCCAACAAGGAAGGGCATTTATTTGGGTCACTTTGTTGGCCACAACAGTCATACCATTATTCCTACAACAGTTTTATTACAAATTTCATGGTAGATTGCTGTGCTGTAGATTTCTCTAAATAATCATTATGTGTGAAAACTTCACACTGGACCTAATAAAACTTAGATTAAGTGTCTTACTTTATAATATTCTAAAAGCTGAGTTTATCTGTTTTTTTTCTCTCTTTCTTCAACACTTTCTATACAAAAAACATCTATGGTAAAATGTTTGTTCTGTCGAAGGAAACTCTTGGTTTTACATATGAAAAAACATTCTGAGAACCTAATTTCAGGGTTTTCGTTAGCTGTAGGCTATGATCTGAAGAAGTTGGAAAAAATGCATGTATCAGTTTCTCATGACTAAGATTTACCTGCATTTATATAAAAGTTTAAAAATGGTAAGCTTTGCCAAGGAAAGAGAAGGATATTCCCTGTTAGAAGCTTTATGAACTCAGCCCACCTGGGCCAAACAGCTGGACACCACTACATAGAAACAATAAGCAAACAGATGCAATCTTTTGTTATCTTTGTGGTAAAACACCTTATAACAGTCCATAGTGAGCAATGCATTCAGTCCGCCTGACAGCCTCTTTGAGTCCAACTCCTGTTGGCTGGGTTTGCTGCTCTCCACCAGACTGGTCTGTCTGTATAACTGATGGAGGCTCCACTGTGACATAGAACCTTTGACAAACCCTGTCACGCTTCTCCCCAGTGCCTTGTTAGCCTCAGGAGGGAAGAGTCACCTCAACACACAGACACCACCCTGTTGACTGGGGGCAGCATGGGGTTTTGCCATTTCTCTCTTGTCAAACATCTTGCCTGTTTAGCTCTATTTTCCATTTTTTGCTGAACATAGCTTAATTCCCTGGTAAATATTTGTGCATAGGAAATATTTGCTCTTCTATATATATATTTTTTTATTACTTTTAAACCAGAAGCTTTAGAACTCATCTTAATTTGCACACATCAAATAGGAATGTTAAGAAAAAACAAGCATTTCCGTTAACGCTAGAAATTCATGTTTAATTCTTTTTGTTGTTTATCTTTTTAAATCAAAGCTCTATTCATCAGATGTATTTGCTTTTATTTATAGTGAAATAGAAAAACCTCAGCTCAAGGCTCACCTGCTACGAGGGTCATGCATCAGTTGAGACTAGTCTAATTCCCTCAAAGCAGGACATTACTTTTAGCATTAATGGAGCTTGCTTCAGTGTCTCTATCCATCTGCCAGGCCTCCGAGTGACAGGAGCTGGCACAATCATCAGCTCAGTTAGGGTGCTATACTTCTTCCTCTGCCAGCTCAGAGCCCTGGGTATTTTATAAGCGTCCTTGCTTAAAATTAGATTTTCTACACTTCTGAAAAGACTTTCTCTGTTTTTCATCTTCTCTTATTTTAAGGAGTTATACTCTTTAGAAAAAAAGTGTGGATTAATTAGGTTAGATGGGCAATTTTCTTTTGAATTAATAACACAAAAAAGACTAATATGCTGCATAAAAATTTCAGGAGCCTAAATAGACCTTCTGGAGGGAAATTTCTCTGAAATTTTAATCACATTACATCATAGTGTAGTTTTCTTTTACATTATTCCACTCAATGCTAAATGTAAGATCAACTTTAAGTTCATTCAGCAGCTTACAAAAATCAGTCTTTTAAACAATGACGATGTGTTTGGCAGAACGTTATTTGTTACAGAAACCGAATGTTGCTTCATCCAGAACACAGCATTCCCACTGTGGCACGTCGTCCTGTGGGGATAGTTTTCTTTCGGAGAAACAGGGTTGGTTATATGGGTAAATATAAACACCTAAAATGTTGGAAGAAAATCTGTTTGAAGCAACAAGACTTGGTACTAGGTCAGAGGTTCATCTTTCGACAACCTCTGGAGACAACAATCCTAAATATACAGTCAGGGTGTGATTCAGGTTTTGGATATGTCCCTTATCCAACACATCAAAAATCAAATGACTGAAGTATCTCCACATACACTCAGGCTCTACACTGTCCTGCTAATGAGCTGAGGCACAGTGAACAGATTCAGCAGAGTGGGCTTCAAGGATCGGAGTCTGACGCCTATGGTTTAAATCAGACAATTTCCCTCCAACCTGTTGAACTTGAGTTTTATTCAAGCCTTGGACAAAAATGCCAATCCCTATAGAAGCAACACTGGTAAAGACCGTTATAGACTTCGAGCTTTGACTAACATAAAGGTCTATTCTATAAAGAACCTGGAAAATGTTTATCAACTAGTGAAAATCCCATATGATTATAGGTTGAACAGTGGTGCAGTTATTAGAACTAATATCTTACAACAAATAGGTCCTGAGTTCAAAATCCTGTTTTGAAAATACATCCATGGTTTCTCTTGAGGTACTCTGGTTTCCCTCACAGTCCAAAACACGTTTTGATTACTTGTTCTCTATAAATTGCTCTAGGTGTAAGAATGTCTGTACATTGTTGTTTATCCTGTATGTCTGTGTGTTGCCCTGTAGCGATCTAGGGAACAGTCTCTAGGGTGTACACTACCTCATGCCCATTGACCACTGTAGATAGGCACCAGTTACATCACAAAGCCGCAAGGAAATGTGAGCATAGACAATAGATGGATGCTAAGCATCTCACTTCACAGTTAGTCACTACTTTAAGAATGATTAATAGCAGAAAAATCCCTGTGAAATTTTAAAAAAGGTTTGTGGTAAAAATGAGAAAAACTGTTAAAAAATGTAAAGTTTGCAGGAATATCTCTCTAAGAGACTACGATCAGTTTGAACTTTAAAGGCAGACACCATCTTCAGGTCTAAAACGGGAATTAAAACCTCCTCTTTTGGGTGAACATGGCCTACCACTTAACTCATGCAGGTATAAATGGAGTGCTGAGCTGAAGCCACTGGGTCTTTTCCCCATGTTGCTATTTTTGGCTTTATATACATTTTTACTGATGGTGTTTGCATTCTTTTTTCTCAGCTATTTCTTATTTGCATGTCTTATGATTTACCATTTTCACTGCCTTGTAGCAGTTGAGGCAGACGTTTACCCTGTTTTAATTTGGTCCACCTTCTTCTACATTTCTGTTAAAGGTGAGTTTTTATATTTTATAGGCCAGAGTCATAAAACAGTCATAATGGTCTGAAATATTCACATGGTTTGGAATAAATGGATTATTGAATTTAATCATTAAAAAATTGAATGTAATTTGATTAGACCTAGATGTATTGAGCTAAATTAAACATGGTTTCTTTCTTTCTGATTTTAGATCAGTTTAGTTGTTAGATTACGTTAAATACAAAAAGAATAACTATATCAAACTGTATCATATCCTGCTACATGAGCAAAGACTACTGCCAACCCTGGTAAATAATCATAGTTTTCTCTGCTGTGATCCCAGACCTCATATTCAGGACACTGCTCCTCCTCCACTTCGTACGACACCGTCTGGATCTTCAGGTCTTTCTCTCCCTGCACACTGATGTCCACAGTGTTTTCTGATGGAACTCCAAATGAAACGGCGTCTTTACACTCTGTGAAAGTGGTCTCGAAGCTCTCATTCTTAGAGTCCTTGCTGTGGAGGCTGACGTTGTCCTTGAACAAGATGAAGTTGGGTCTGTAAAAAGCCTCCACAGCCAGATGGAGAGAGGTTGCATCCAGGAATTGGGGGGTCTTGTGCTTCCCACTGGTTCCAGTGTAGTAGTAATCAATTAAGCTGTCCTGGTATTGCTGGTTTGAGTAGTCACACTGGTACCCCTGGTAGTCATTCTGGAGCTCATGCCTGGTGGCTTTGTCAAGTAGGGGGTTTTGGAGCTCGCTGAGGCTCTCCATGACTTATGGACTGGATTAAAATTTGGTGGGTAATGTCCAATGAACTGCAGTCAGTCTGGTAGCTGCAAACAGAAAGAAAAAAATATTAAACTAATTTACATACTAACATAAAAAAAGATAAAGCAATCAAATAACACTGTGACACATTCCTCATAAATTAAACTCTGCTTTGCAATGTAGTTCAATCCAACAATAAAGCATTGTGGTTTAGGCATTTTTATAGTAGTTCAGAGCAGGAAGTGTTTCCATTATATTGGCAACAGGCAATCCTCTCACAAGCTTTCAGCAGACTGAGGCATGAAATCACCATCTGCTGTATGTTCTACTGTTGCATCACCTACACACAGTTCCATCCAAACATGTAAAAAAATAATTCCCTCAAATGTGTCAACATACTGAAAACTGAGGAAAACAAACTGATTGGTAAACCGATTGCTTTGTTTTTCTACTGCTCTCACACATCCATAGATTGAATGGGAAAAACAGGGTTAAATTGATGGTTTAGGATTTTTTTGAGTGAAGTTCTGTTAAAGATGTACAGGCAGCCATAAATATTTTAGGGGTTAACAACTAATCTAAGAAGACTAAAGATGGCTTCTACCATCTTAAAACAACTGATGCCTCTTGTTAGTGTATGCCAATGCTAGTTTTTAATTTTCTCAAACCATGATCTCGTTTGCAGTAGGCGGTTAATTACACCAAAGCTGAGTACTGTTGTTTGAGAAATTGAGGTGGGATGCAGAGAACCACCAGTAATCTTTCAGTTGAAGAGGCATAACCTTTTTCCTTCCAGATCTCTGAGAAAATGGTAATTGTTTTAATAAAAAGGTTACCTGAATAACACAGAAGTCAGAGGGAAAAATAGTCTGGGTAATACTGGAGAAGGGGAAACCTAAAAGGTTCACTAACAGGAGTTAACTAACACAAAAGACAGTAAATAAAGGGGTTCCAGTGGGAAGCAAAACCAATGTTTCATGAAAAGAAAAACTGTAAAAAAGCAACCGAGATTTTTGTAAAAGACTAATGTATCTGTAGAAACAATTTCAGGACATGTCTTTATTTGCCCTCTTTTCTTTCTGAACAACTGTGAATAAAACCACTAAAGTCATGTAAATTTTCTATAACACGTCAACCTTTGTCGTCAGTAAACCAATTCTGTTACATTGTTCTGCTAAGGAAGATCAGCTTATCAGAGACCTTGCAATCATGTGCACATCCATCTGGCACTCTATACTTTCTAGCACAATGTGATATTATTTTTCACATCAATATAAGATCAGTGATGTATTCAAATACTCAATATTTAAACAGGATGTTATAGTAACTTGTTTTTTTTTCTTCAACGAGTTCCTGTGGATGTTTATAGCTGTAGGCAGGTAGCATCTCCTGTAGCTGTCTGTCTTGCCACGGATGTAGAGAAGCCTTTGACTGAAGACCCTTTGTTTTTGTTTAACAGTCTTCTAAAGAATATGAATAATGTTATCTAAAATGATCTTATTTTATGAAGAATTATTCTTTGAGAAATGATCTGCAGAGGTTCTAGAAGACTGCCCACAACAGAGCCGACGTTCTTTATCAGCTTGTTGAGCTTCTTCAACTCTTTGCTCTGATGCTGTTGCCTCAGCAGATGATGGCAGAAGAGATCTCTCTCCACAGCAGACTGATAGATGATATGCAGCATCTTGCTGCAAACACTGAATGACCTAAGCTTCCTTAGGAAGTACAGTCTGCACCACCTCCACTTCTTCTCCCATGATGTTAACAGCATTTGACTTCTTCCCATTTCTTCTTAAATCTACAATCATTTTGTTTTGTTGACATTCAGGATATGATTATTATTTCCTCACCAAATAACAAAGCAGTTAACCAGCTCCCTGTACTCAGCAGCAACCACTGCAGATGACTCGGTCTTGTACTGGAAGTCAGAGATAAAGTAAAAAGGAACGGTGCGAGTACCACCCCCTATGGTGCTCCTGTGCCACTGACTACTTGATTAGACAGTTGACCTTTCAATCTCAGGCTTATATTTTCTGAGATCTAACGAAAGGAAATGCTACTTTTTTTATAACTATTGCTTGGTAACAAAACTATAACTAAGCATCATTAGAAACACCAACAGGTCCGAAAAGTTTTACAGCCTTTAGCTGTAAAAAGAATCTGTGGGATGGTAGTTTAGGTCTATCATTATGGCACCAAAGCTTATTATTAACAATAAAAAAGATTTTTCTATACAGGTGTAAGCACTAAACCAGTGGGCTTTGCATCCCTTTGTTGCATTACTTTCACATCATACAGTAGCTTTATTGCAATAGTTACTATATAGCAACATACTGCAATGGTTGCACATACATACGTCCTAATTTGTTTTCCTCTTTCTTTGTTTTCCAGATTTAGATATAAGACCTTTTAGCCCCTTTTGGTGTCTCCAATAGTCAAGACATTAGACTACCGAAGACGTCAAATGAACTGAGTTCTTGAATTTCCTCATTCCACTGCTTTTAGATTCTTCATACATCAGCAGTTTGTGTAAATTGAAGTAAAACAAAATGATAATAGATAAGATGAAAAAAATCAAGGCATTTGTTTTTGCTCCAGGGAAACTTAAGAGGCTTCAACGCTTATATGAAGAGTATAATTTCAGTTTTTACAATAATCCTGGACTGTACTCCATCGTCTCCAATTAGAAGGATTTTGATCCACAAAATGGATTTTGTTCTTTATCAAATACAGATTTCATTCATCCATCCATATTGTAAAATGGTTTATTCATGCAAGGTCACAGGGTTGCTGCTTCTGGGGTACAGTCTGAACAGGTGGCTAGTCTATCACAGTAAAACTGAGATTCTTTGAAGCACCTAAAAACATGTATTAATTTTGAAGTAATAAAAAGCTTTCAAACCTCATCGTAATACCTGGAACCAAATCCACGGTCCCTGTCTTATGAACTAAATGTACTACTTTAAAGAAAATGACTTCATAAACCCAGAGCTCTTCCTTAATGTAAAAACAGAATGTAATTTATTTAAGCAAAGAGTAAGGACAGTATGGGCAATCTGAGCATTTCATGATTTAAGTAAATAAATTGGATGTCTTGTGCTTCAAATTCAATGCCAGTGAGTCTGATGGTCCTAAATCTAGCAAATCCATCTCTTATGGTTAGATTTATAAAATTAGATCACATCAAGTGAGGTTGTTGCATTGAGTTAATATTAAATGAGAAACTAGCTCTACCAGAAGAAAAGAAAGAAGAAAAACTGTATAGTGTGTGATTTATGAGACAGACATTCAGGGGCGGAGATGACCTACAGATGTGCAGCAGACCTTTAAAACCTCTGACCTCAAGAGAGCCAAAACTCAGGCAGCCAAGCTTGATTGCACAGCTATTTGCTGTGGAGATGCCTGACTAATATGGACTGAATCCTACATGCACACACATACCACACACACAATGATGAGACTCAATACAACAAAGTGTCCATCCTTACATGCCTTCAAGGATGAGCTCCACACCAGATAACAAGGAATTCCATTACACACTACATTAGACAAGAAAAGCCACATCACACATCCAAGAAGTGCACTTGAGTCAGGGCTCACACTCCAGAATTAATAATAATGCCTGTTTTTGTTAGACCACAGCAGTTTCTACTTCATCATGGTCTCTAAATGCATCCAAACAATGACATTTTTCTAAAATGTGTGACATTACGTATCTCCACTTAAAAGTGCTAAACTGAATCCACAGAACATGAATATGGGTGAAATTCTTCCACGCTTTTTTCTTCATTTTATTAGAATCATATTTTGTAAACACAAAATTGATAAGACCAAAGGAATATTGTTTACACACCAAGCGCGGCCGATAATATAGATAACTCACCTACAGGAGATTTGCTCAGCATCATTCCTCAGCACAGCTGAGCCGACGGAGAGGCACTGAGTAAACCACCATCCTCTACTTCAGATTTCGCTCAGTTTGGAGAAAAAATGCCATTGCAGTGCAAGATATCCGTGTGGGTAAAATTGCTTTTCCGTTGAACTGGCGCGCTGAATCCTGAATGTCATTACACTACTGGCGCTGCTGCATCTAGCTGGTTGATTTTACGCACAGTCTATCGCTCTGAGCGCCCAACAACTCCGACGAAGGCGGATCCGACTCCAGCTGACTAATTGGCTGTGGGCGGCGCGCTATGAACTCTACTGTCGACTTCACGTTTCCAAACTTGGTCGCTTGGGCGTCTTCCTGAGTTCAAACCTGTAGCCTGACGGCTGAGGTATTTTTACGCACTCCCGCGCCCAATGGTTCCGGTTGCACAAGATGTCCTTTATTGGCTCCTGGAACAGCCACTTATACCTGTTTTATATCATATGAGCCACTTGGGCTGATTTCTTTCACAATCTGCTTGAGTGTTATTCATCCCCGCTGAGAACACCCACGTTGTGAAAGAGCCAAACAACAAAACGCTCCTTCACTCCTATGCATCCATCTCTCTTTTTACATATAGAATTACATTCAAGCTGATTGCATAAATAGTTCAGAAAAAAAAACATTGTTAAAATGATAATGGCAATAGATTAATATGGTTTGAAAATGTGTGCATTACATATGAGCTTGAACAGTATAGATGTTAACTTAGAATGACTTACAGCTATGTATTCCTATAAACACTGTTTACCTAACATATTGCCTTATAAGAACTCTTGTCTCTTAAAAGGTAGAACCGTCACATAAGTGAGAAATTATGATAATGTAATTTATACTTATTAAGTAGATTCTTAATTCTTAACATCCTGCATCTATAGTCATGCTGTTATAGGCTTAGGCTGCTGGGGGACATCGGGAACACTTTTCATTATACTTCATTCTCCCTATACTCTCCCACTTTTCAGTATTTGTTAGTTCAACCCCTAATTTGTGTTCTCTCTACTTATCATTTTTCATAGTAGCTTCATCTGGTCTTTTCCTTTGGCTGTGACCCTATCCTGGAGAGAAATATCAGTTAGGCAGCTGCCATCAACAATTTAGGTTATAGATGTTGGAGTTGGGCCTGTTTTGTTTTTGTGTAGTCTTGTTTCTTTTACTGTGACTAATTATATATCCTCTCTTTCATCCACTGACATGGGAACTGGAGCAGAATTTGTCTGCTTGGCCATGTCTTTCCTCGACAAAGACAACTGTGGAGCTAGTTAACAGTTACCCTTTCTTCTTTGTGTATGTCTGCTTCTCACTCCTTGGATACCCAGTCGGCCTCAGCAAAGGGCCACTTAAATTGAGCATGGTTCTAATGCAGGTTTTGTCTTGTTAAAGTTGAGGTTTTACTCTCCACTGTTGCTGCATGGATGAGATAATGAGTAGATGCAATCAGCTGGTTTTCCTTAGATAGAAAACTTTTAATCAATCTCACCATATGATCTAGTTGAATTGTTTCTGTAAAGGGTCTTGAGATGACATATGTCGTGAATTGGCGCGATATAGATAAACTGAATTGAATTGAAAATTGAATAGATCATAAAGAAAGCAAACCCACAGCACAATTCTGTCTAGCTAAGTTTCACAGTTAGGATGGTGTGTCAAAATGCAAGTACTTAAGCGTAGATTTTGTTTAGGCATGAAAGGCTGAAAGGTTTTTGTTTTTTTTCTGTCTGAGCCCCTTTTCCTCATTGATTTTATTTTCCCTAGATGCAACCCGGTCTGTAGTTTGGTCTCACAATATGAAAAGGTTAAAAAAGTTCTGATACTACCTGCCAAAGAGACTAAAAGAGCGATATGGCACACTGAACACACAGACATATGTCTTCTTCAGAAAGACTTCCACAATCCACAGGCTCATAAAAACACCCAGAGTTAATAATGTGGAAGCCCAGACTGTGTCACATTCACTGGGCAATGCATTAAGGTGCTGATGGACACTTTATGGTGGAAACATGGGGCTGCATTTATAAGACAGGGCACACACAAGTTGTGTCGCTCCCTGAGTCACCTTGTGTACGCATACACACGACTATGCAGCAAAGCTTCCCAGCCGTCTTCTGTGATGGATACTGCTCCCTGGGGAGATGAGTGTATTAGAAAACAGAGTGATGGTCTGAAAGTGTGGAGGCTGGAAGGAACCTGCAACTATTTACCTTCTCAATCCAATTGTCTCTTTCTCAAATATCATTTCTGGTAAAATTATAAAGGATTTTCTTTAAACTTGATTAAATTATCAACATGATCCATGCAAGTAATGCATACCTATGGTTTATTATTGTTCCATTAAGGACACATCATATAATTCATAAGACCAGACTTTTTTCAGTATTACAGAGACTGCTCTGTGAATATTTATGGCTTACCCTGTGTCCCTTTCCTCTGCTCTATTTTCTACTCTATATTTAGGCGTCATGTCACCACAGAGCAGATGCACTATTTATCATCCATGATTTCCTTAAAGCTTTGTGATTTAAGGAAACTAAAAACACTGCTAGGTCTATTAATACAGGCATGCAAAGACTCTCTGTTAACTAAAAGCAAAGTCAGAGGAGGGCACATTTCTACAGTTACCTTTTTATATTGATTTTTTTCTCTGACTCTGTTGGATACTGCAGCCAACTCTGATACCATGAACCTTCCCCGGGCCCATTAAACGGCTTTAATCATTTGAACACTTTTGGGAATTAATCGGCCTAATCGGATTGGCAGGGAAAGTATCAAACCACTTAATTTGATCTGGCCTGGTCGGCTTTTACACAGAAAGGGGAGGGGTGGGGATGGGGGCATTATAAGCAGCTTTTCCCATGTGTCCGTCATTCGTGGTGCTTCCTGATTGACTACAAGACTTTTAATGGGCAAAACAGCTCAAGGGAAAAAAAAAAGAATAAAAAAATGCTCTGTTAGATTTATTTACAGATTTAACATTTTTTATTTACCCGATTTAGCATTTTTCTTTAAACCCAGATATTTTTTCACATTTATGGTTATTTTTAAACATAATGCTTTTTAAACACATCCACAAAGCTGGACACATGACTGTTAGTACACCTTCTGTTTGAAAAAGATCAAATCCGAGGCTCCCACAAGGAAACATGCTCAGTACTTCCAGATATCCTCCTTTTCTTCAACCATCCTGTTTCCTCTGTCTCCTTATCAACCCCACAGCATCCTCAGCTCCACCTCCACTACACCTACCAACCTTCACAATTTCCTATTTTACTGAGAGACACCTACAGCCACAGTCACACTCTCCATCATTATTGCTGTTTAATCTTGATATCAGCTTTAGTACCTTACCTGTTTGTCTTTGTCATATAATGCATGTCACACTTTTAAAAAAAGACACTAGCAAGGCAGGACACAAATAAAAACATCAAAGAAAAGGATGCAAAAATGCTGTGTAAACACTTAAATACCTTCTAATAAAAAAAAACAGTTTTGTAGTATGTTGAAGGTCAAAGTCACAGTAATAATTATAATGTAAGCTATCCACAGACAGACAGACAGATACTATATTCAAACTATATATATACTACAAATGTATTTATAAGGAGTTAAACACCAGAGTTTAATTGACCATATGACAGTATATTACTGATTGCAACCATCAAACAAAAAAAAAAGGTTATCAGTTGCTTTCCGTTATAGTGACAGCCATGTATGATATGGTTAGATTAGTAACATCAAGCCTTCTACTGAATCTCTTGGACTTCTGTAATAAAACAGAGGGCTTCAACTGGCTTTCCCACAGATTACTTACGTCAGAACACTTTGCTGTCCTGTTGTTCCTCATGCTTTGTTGGTATCCATTACATTAATTCTTAAAGAGCCGGGCAGCTCCCAGGCACTTAGAGAAAGATCCAAACCTCATAGGTGCTCACATCCTCCATGTAGTCCTTTCAGTTTTATCACCATGCAGCTCTCCCAGTCTTAATTTGTTAACATTTTTTAGCAGCTTACAAAATTATTCACATTCCTTGGTAGGGAAGTTGCTCTATGATGTAGGATTTAGGAGAGCTAATCATGAATTGTTAAGCAAATGTATGCCTGTGTGAACCATTTTCTGGTGCTGGTTTGCAGTGCAGAGTGCAGACACCTGGTGTTTTGTGAGAAGCTGATCCATTCGGCCAAACAAGTCATTGTACATAAAACAGCGGGGCTTCAGCAAGAGCAGCATGAGCCTCAGGTGCAGAGATTGGATGAAGCTCAGCATAGGGTGAAGGTTTTGCCTTAAACAGGCGGTAAAAACTCATGGAGGCATACTTCAAACTTCACACTGAAGAAATAATAACTAAACAAAACTCATGTTTACCAGATGAATAAGGAAACAGTGAGCTGAACTCTAATAGAAATATCCTTTTTTCAGTTATGTAAAAATAGATGTAGTTCACCTTCACACACTGGCTGTTTCTTTCACATAAAATGTAAAGAGCAAGTGGATCAGAATCATTTATTCTTGTATAACAATAAAATCCTACAGCAAGCTGCCCATACAAGTCTTTTTTCAGGGAGGACTGTTCAGAACGTTTTATTCAGTTACTTCTAAAAGTCTAATGCTATACAAGGGCCTCGCGTGATAGGAAATGTATTTATTACCCTTTTACTTCTACAGAGAATAAAAAGGAGCTTGAGTCCCACTGTAGGTTGTCATAATGAAAAATATAATAGTTGGTGAAATTCCAGCATTATGCAAATCAATTTCTTTAAAATGCTCAAAGTGCAAACTTGCACAGTATGTGAGTTTTCAAGGTCCCACTATGAGCATTCACTCAGAATATTAGCCTGTGTGTGTCTAGATGCTGCATGCCAGGGTGCGACAAGATCTGCCAGGAGTCTCAAGGGACTGACAGAGGCTTTTGGACCAGCAATTATCCAACACACAAATTCAATATGTGCCAAATTAGCTGAAAGTGCTCCATCATGAGAGGAGAAAGGTCAGAGTCTATCATCTGCATTATCGCACAGAATGCCACTTTGTAGTGATGCTTAGGACGTTTTGAACCTGAGAAGGATGTTCTCCAGAAACTCGTTTCTTTCCTAAGACAGCAAAGGAAATATAACAATAATAGAACGTAAATGATTTGATCAGATCATACCAAAGCTTAGAGACTGCTATTTATTCCATAGACTTTTTATAAAAAAAACTGCCAGCTTAGTAAAGATGTAGATTTCATTCAAGTGCTCACATCTTGATAAACGTATAAAACTATTTTGCATCTGGACATATGTTTCCATATTTCCAAAAGCCAAAGCAATGGAAGGAACATTTTTATTGACTAGTACTGCTTGATCGTTTCAAGTTAATAAACATTTCATAATTATGTTTTCTTTTTTAGGTTAGAAAAGTTAAACGTTTGGTCCCCAAAAGTCTAAGTCTAATTGGCTGCTTCCAATAAGTGGAGGCAAGTGACACATGAACTTTTGATGTAATGTATATCATATTAAAGTAAATAAAAACAAATAGATTTTTATAATTGAATTAATTAATTTTCTTCCTACGTGTCACCCAGCAGTCAACTAGCAAATCCCACAAGCTTCAGAACTTAGAATTCAAACATGGTTTAATCGGGTTTGTTGTCATTCAAAGATCCTGAAGCTGGTAACTTATTTCTAAAACCGACCCAAAGCCTGTTTTTTGAGAGCCTGTAGAGTTAGCTCAAGTACCACCAGACGTACTTGCGCAATAGTTTGAGTATGAAATAGTTCCTTGTTTCAGTTGACATCCTGGTAAACTTTCATTTATATTTATTAGATTCAATGTGCAAATGAAGTGAGAAAGGTGTTTCTGTTTGAATCTGGTTAGTGATCTATGGCACACTCTCGTTTTACTATCAACCTTTTCACTGAAGAACTGGCAGTGGAGGTAAATCAAGGAAATTTTAATAAGCAAACCCACCAAGTGTTCACCTGAGACTAAGACTGCACCAGGAGCAGGTTTTTGCCTATTATGCAAAGACATAACATGAGAACTCCCCATGAGAACTAGTCTTCTTGCAACTATAGCTATCAAGCGGCTAACATTAAGCTCATTATTCAGGGGTTGTTGGCTGTCTGTAGAATAATCTGGTTTGTTTTTATGCATAAAGTCAGCAGATACATTGTGACATTGTAATTGTCACATGTGATACTTTACTCATATTCCCCTCCCCTATATTCAAAGACTGCTGTCCCTTGGGTAGCAGTGACATGCTGGGGTTTAAATTAGACATTCGCTGTGGCATGATTCAAAAACTTTCATTAATGAAAGACTAACGATAATTTATCTGGACAGCCGAGCTGCCTCTCTTTGAATAACAGAGCAGTAGCAGGATACTTAGCTTGATTGATTTTCACCCCTATAGAAATTGTATGCCAAAAAGAAGAAAAGGAAAAGGGGGTTACATTTATTGTATCTCCATGCTATGTGGTGATATAGTTCTCAAACTGACAGTGCCTGCCTTTTCATGGATTATTTTTGATCTATTAAGAACAACTCAGTTAATCCCTGGGTGTGTTTTTGCAGGTAAGCCAGGTGATGAATCACGACTGCGTGCAGTCCTCTCAGCTAAATAAGAATTACCAATTATATGCACTAAAATGTGCTGCTGAGCTGCTGTATCCAACATGTCATGGGAGCAGCCTGCATATGTTGAAGTTTTCCTCTTTAAGACAATCCCATTAAACCTATTAAACCATTTATTAGGCAGTAGAGAATTTAGCATTATGCTTCTAACATGCTTCTGAGCCAGAAGGAGCTTAGTTGAAGACAGATATCTCTGTCTGTCAGTGGTTGTGGGCCTGCTGTGGAAGGTTATAAATAGATAATTGCTCCAGAGCCGCTGCTGCAGGTTAAAACGAGGGAGCTTGCTCAGGGCTTGGTTGACTCATCGCCCTGTCTCCCTGCATCATGTCAGGTACCTGGAGTTTGCACCTGTCACAGCATTTCAGGAAACCACCTCCAAAACATTGTCCTGCATTCCTAACCTGAAATAGTTAACTTTGTGGATAAATTATTCGAGATCAAATCATTTCTTAGAGGCCTTTTTAGAGAAAACATGTCTCGTTTGTATTTTTTCTATTCAAAGTTTATTCAGTAATTTAAAAAAATTGGAAACTTCTCTTTAGGTCTAGTGTTTCTAAAACTTTCAGATGGCAAAATGCTGAAGATACCAACTTAAATATTGTACACTTCAAAAACTCATCGGTCCCATAGTTCATCAAAAATCCATCTAGAGGACTGATCATACATTTCCACTGCTAAATATCTTGCCCACATTCAGTGACATACCCAAAGATTTTAGTTTAAGAATCTTAACACTTCAAGAAATTAAAAAGAAAAACTCAAAGAGAATTAGTAACTAAAATCAATAGGATTATGTAAACATTTTGTTGTTTTTTTACAATTTTGCTTTTAATTAAGGACTCAGAACTACATTGAAATAACTCTTCTCCTCACTACAAATGATCAAGAGCTTTGAAGCATAATGTGAATCTCATAAAACAGGTCTTTTTGTAAATCCCCATGAAAGCAGTCAAAATTTTTGGATCCTTTAGAAAAGTAAACAAGGAAAATTAGTGTAGGTGTATCAGAAAAGCAATCCATCATCATAGGCCCATCTCTCTCTATGACCCAGATGCCAAACATTTAGCATTTTTGTGAGCCTGACATAAATACTAGCATCTTCAGTGGTGCTACATGCAATTGAGTAGATTCACATTTTCTTTAAATCAATTTTTTTTCTCCAGAACCAACATGTCTGATGTTTTTAGCCCACATGTAAATCGTTAAAACAGGGATTATAAATAGAAACAGGGGTAGCAACACCTGGAGCGCCAATTATCCAAGAATTGCTAGTGCTATTCACTAATGACCAATTAGGGAAACAAAAGACTCAAAAAATAAAAATTCAACAAACGACGACAAACAACAGCCTTTTATGACTGAGACTGTTTTTACATATTGTTTTATAGATGCAATGGGTCTAATGAATCACAAAAAAGTTAATAATAAAAGTAAGGCACATTAATCACATTCAAATGTACAAATTATCCCCCGTTAACAATTATACATATCTGAGCAAAATACAATAATCAGTTTTAATCAGGTTTGCTTCTTAAAACAAATTAAAGTAAACCAAAGCAAATCTTTTTGATTCACTTACATCTTTGTTAATCAAGACTATGTTTGTCTGATATCTGGTTTGATGATTTCACAATATCTTTTTCAGCACAATATACCTTTTGCATAAATGCATTATTTATAAATCCATTAAACTACATCCAGGACAAAACACATTTCAATGATGTAAACTTTATTACCTGGTTTTAAATTACAGCAGAAGCCACTGGAGTTCTTCTGTCATCCATATTCAAGTTCACTCATTCCATAAGCTTGTTTTTGAAACTTTGAAATGCATTAAATCATTGTCATTCCAGATTTAAAGGAATGTTTTGGAAGACATGTAAAGTGTATTTCAGATCTAGTGGGTCATCTCGTTTCAAATGCTATGAGTCCAAAAAACACGGCACATGCTAGTGGAAGGCTACCTAAGCTAGTTTTACTTTCCATATTTAAATGACATGAGCTGCCAGAGTGCTCTGGCCTTATGCAAATATAACCCAGGGTGAACTGACTTCTGACAACACAGGTTGAATTAGATCGACATCGTTTGGCAGAAGGCGTTGATGAGGATGCGGTATACCTCGGCTTCCCCATTACGATGTTATCAAAACACTCGTCCAGGTGGCTCTCCAGGATCGTCAAGGTCTCATTTTCCAGTTTGTTCCCTCGGAAATAAGGGACAACTGTTAAAGTTTAAACCTGACTTTGTTTAACTTATAATTATTTACTTGCACTTACCTGAGTGGATTTGTTTTTGAATTACCCGTATGTCGCCATTTTTACTTATGCACAGCTCTCGCGAGATTTCAGTTGCTCATGTCCGCCCGACAACACAAAATGCCTGAACCAGAGGCATTTGGTGAGGTGTCTTATCAGCCAACATTAAGGCAAAGACAATAAGCAAAATTGTTCTGTAGTGAGTTATTTCAAGATAATCACTGACAAGTCTTCTGCAGCCAGAGGAAGAATGATGAGCCAAGCCATTCCTGCACTATAAAGAACACTAAAACAGCAGGGACTAACCAAATGAAAACAAAAACAATTAAATTAAAAATACATTATTAATCCTAGAGGGAAATTAAATGTTTTAATAATTCTTTGGCAGTTTTCTTTTTTTATGAGTTGTTGTAGACCATGAGAAAGTAAAACTACTTAATATCTTTAACATGTTCAAACATCTAAAAGAAGTTGTGGATTTTAAGAACACATTCTAAAATGTTCATTAAAGAGGATTTTCTAATTTGCAGTCGCATAACTTTCTATAGTTTGGGAGCTGCAATGACAAAAGCCAAATTTTCCGGTTGCGAATGCAATTACATCAACATTTTTTTTGTGAATTTATTTTACTTGAATATCCATTTTATATTTTGTGTATTTTTTGATTATGATGTGCAGACTTTGGTAAAATTGCTGAATTAATAACATCACCTGACCACGTCTGCAGTTAGGTCATCAGTTGGTCATGTGATGCACTTGATGGAAAAATGTGAGTTTTGTTTAACAGTCTGTCGGTTTGCAGGCAGTATCTGAAAGGACAAAGGACTGTTAAATATGAAGAAATGGACTTATAGCATCTCCTAACCTTCTGGTTAGAGGCGCACTCAGTATGGACATTTGAGTGAAATATTCTGGTGTTTGTATTTGTGTAAATTATGTTTCATGAGAGCATTATATTTCATGTAGTAAGTTAGTTCAGTAAGTCCGTTAAGTAATCCATAGATAGGAATATGACGGTTTCACTAATGTGTATTTGCCACCGTGTTTTTTATTTCATTGTTGAACCATCAGTCAGAACGTGGTACTTTTCAACAACCAATTAAGAATAGTTTGGAGCCACTTTGTCAATAATTTTTAACAAAATACTGATGACCTTAATGTGTCTGTGATTCAAAATCCAACAATGTTTGTCAGAGAAAAAGAGGATGCAGTTACTGCAGGTAATGGACATTGTACTTTGGGTCAAATTATGATTAACAAACAGTCATTTGCGGACTGATATATTGTGTCATCCTGCCAGACTCAATCCTGACCACGTTTAATTCATTTACTGTAAAAAAGACGAAAGACCTGTAAACTCATCAAAACATTTTTATTGATATAAAGCTTGGAATTATATCACATACCAAGACAGCCGGTAAAATTGGTTAGCATGAACAATGATGTTATCTTAACATTGCAGAAAAGTACTAAACTGCAAATGGCATAAATGACTTATATTGATTGGAATATCAACAAATATTTATGCTAATTTCCAATAACCTTCAATGTTGGTGACACAAACTTTTGCTATTTTCTTAAATCTGAGGAACTTCAAACATATTAATTTGTTATCAGTACTTCAGTTGTTAACTTCAAATTCACCTGATTTGAAAAACACCAATTTGCTTTTTTAATCTTTTCTTTGAACCACCTAAAATTAAACAAAAAAATGATTTACAAAACATGAACACAGTATATAAATTTAAATGAACATATTTCCCATCTGACTCTTCTTGATCTACTAAACAAACTAAATGGGAGCCAAATATTTATATTTATTAGGTAGATTTTCAAAGCAGATGGAAACAAAACCCAAAAGACTTTTACAAAGTATAATCCCCAGAAGCAGATATTATCAGTTGTATTGTAAAACAGATGCGTTGTTACTTCAAAAGAGATGGAGGTGATAGGTGAAAGTCATTAGGAGACATAATTCTCAGGTTTTGAACTATCGATTAATTGATTGATGAACAGTTTATTCCTATATCATTGTTTTCATTATCTAATCCATACTGTGAGAACTATGAAACATAAATTAGTTTATGTTTTAGAGCTCTTTGAGTTCAGTGTATAGGAAGATCAAAATAAAACCTTTAACATTTAACGAAGCTTACATAAATTTGAAAATGTAAACATCTACTGTTTTTGCTTCTGATCTGGATTAGCAGTCATACATTCTTTATTTTTTTCCACTTTACTGTTCTTGTCTGTGCTCCAGTTTCAGGTGGGTTTATTATCTGAACCCTGGCAGGCTTCTGGGGGCGTGCTTATTTAAAAAGCTATTTCCAGTGCACACTGTCACATCATCTGATGCTTAGACTAATGAACAATATCGCCCTGGGATTTCTGTGGGTGTCAAAAGGTCATTGAGGACAGCTTGTTTGTTCGTTCTGTTCTGCTTTTCATTTGCAAAAGCCTCTTTTGCAACCCACAGAAGATGTACGTCTTGTTTCCTTGCAGAAAGACCAGCGTGGACATAATTACTGGCTGCCAGAAATCCATGAAGTTCTAACACACAATTATTTTTCCCTGTCGCATTGGCATCTGAGCACCTTTCTTTAGGATGCATGTTGACTTGGAAAGCCTTTTAAAAAAAATCAATTGTTAAATGTGCGACTCCTGAGAGAGGAGTAATCATTAGGATGTAAGATGAAGAAAAATGAAATCTGTAACTGCTCATCCATTCAAGCTCTCTAAGGTCTGAGGTTCTATAAATGGCCACTTTCCTTCACTATATCATTTTGGTCATTATTTCCCAAATGGCTTTCTACTGAAAAAGAACAATTCTGAAAAAAAGGAAGATGTAAGCTGATACTATCAACCCATTCTCAAAAAAAAAAACATCTATCAGCTAAATTGGTCAGTAATTTAGTTTATACTAATTATTTTTATGAGGATTGTGAGATTATTGAGTTTCTGGGTTAATATTACATCTTTTTCATCTTCCTCTATGATTTTTACCCTTAAGAAAAATGCTCATTATGCTGTACCTATGTTTTATATGCACCTCATTCTAATGTCTAATGTAAAGGATGCTTTGGTACTAAGCAGCTTTTTCCAACAATTACTAGCAGTATTGTGGTATTTCATTGGTAACAGTTTAAATAGCAAATTTAGAGTCCCGCGCTAATAAAGCCCAGTGACTTATTTTCTAGAGTGTATTGACTCCTAAGGAAACTAAATCCTGAGGCTCTGACAAAGAATGTCAGTATAATTATGGTGAGATCAAAGATACATTTTGTTTTTTCTTTTTCTTTTACCTGGTTTATAAAAAAAGAACCTGCTAAACCAGAATCAATAACCATCCACTCTGAATGACCTGAGCAAGATGAGAAAAGAAACTGTGGGAATCACATTTCTGGGGTGGATTGAGAGAATCCGATTCCAGATCACACACTAAGCACTCTCTTTTCCTGTACTTTACTGGTGACTATGGTGAAAGAAGATGAATCATTAACTGTGGTTAAAGAAATGTCAAACTTCCAATCCCCTTTTCTTCTTTGTCATTTCAAACTAATGTTCAGTAACAGGACTACCAAAAATCAGGGTCACAGCCCTTTTCTTCAAACTCCATAGAGAGAGGTATTTAGGTAATTTCAGAAAAGATATTCTCGAACTAGTTTAGATTAGATTTTGGATTTTCCTGTTATTCAGAAGTCATTCTCCACCTTTCATTTGTTTTTTTTAAGGCAAAAAAAAAGAATCAGAAATGCATATTTTCTGCATGTGCATTGTGTTTGCTTAAGCTGTTAATCAATTAAATTAGAAGTATTTGACAATAGATGTATTAATCATTGCAAGTGATTTTCTTATAATCCTGGATTTGCATTTATTCAGTCTTATAATTTGTGATAATGGCTGTTCAGTGGGATGTGGGAGATTTATCCTTCGGACACATTTTCTGCTAATTATAACATAGGTTGTTAATTTTGGTACAACGATATAGTTCAAATACCTTATCAACTATTACAAAAGCAAACTATATAAAGTAATAACTATTATGTGAGGCTTAAATACAGGTTCTTCACTTACCTGGAACTAGTTATGCATTATTCAAAAACATGTCCCCAATATGACTCCTTTCGAAATATATCTCACTTGAATGGCCTTAATGACCTTAATATGTCCTGTGGGCTTTAAAAGCCTCTGCTGTTACATTTATGACAACAGGGTCATGTTTTTATTAATTAGTTGAATCCTCTAATTGCCTCTAATTAGGTGAGGAATAGATGAACACAAATAAGGCATGATGCTATACTGTAAGAGCAACCTGGATGTTTGAGAAAATCACAAATAATATTAATACGATTTATAATTATGATATTTTTGTTCTTGAATCTTTTGCAATAGAAGGTCTGACTTAAAGTCGTTTTTGACATCATGCCTGCTCTATAATTGACATTGCTTTCAACTGTTGGCCTGAATAATAGATGCTTTCCCATCCATAATTCATTAAAATGCAGTATTTGTCTTTCTTTTTCTCCTTCCAAGGCCAGAATTGTCACATAGGGGTTGTTTAGCTCCATCATTAAAAGAGGAATAAGGCGATCTGCAGCCGCTAATGAGAACATCACAACACATTTGGAAGGATCAGATTATGCTAAGACACAAAGGAGGGGTTGATTACTTTTTTTAACTTGAACCATGAAAACATCCAATGTCGTGTACTGTGCACTTTATTTATTGAAAAAAAAAATACTCTGAAAGAAAGGTAAGTTGGTTGTATCACTCCTGGCTCCTGCTTCTGGGAGTCTGTATTTTATTTGCATATCCAGACTATATTAAAAGTGCTCATTATGCTGAGTGATGGTTCAGATGGGGATTTAATCAGGTGCTCATTAATCTCTCATAATGACCTTCTCTCTTGACATTGAGCCAAAGGTGGACATAGTGTCTGACAGTGGCATTGCAAACTGTCATTGGGTGACCCCTTAATTAGTCACACAGCTATCTGCCTCAAAACCAAAAGGAAGGAGAGAAAAAAGAAAGGAATACAAAAACTGGTTGAATTTTTTGGAGACCAAAACAAAAAAATGTTCATTTTGCAGACCTAAAAAAAATATTGTCTTAGACTTGATATTATGTAAAGCAGTTTGTTTTGATACTCATTAGATATAACCTGTTGCCCTGACCCAAAGTTACCTTAGCAACACCTTTTCTTGCCATTTTTAAGCAGAGTGTTAAGTGCAAAAAAATGTGTTGGTAAAAATCAATGTTAATTAAAGTTGCATAATCTCACACTAATAAATAACACCTTTGAACAGTCTCTTTAGTTTGAGTCATCTGAGTCCTCTCTTGTAAACGCGTTTCATTTCACCTCATGGGTTTTCTGGATTTCTTTTGGGGACCAAGATGGTCATGGGAACAGCCTTTGTTAACTCCTTGGTGCCCCTCTTTGCTGCAGGTCTCTAAATTAGAGATTTGGAGATTTATATCTTATGCCTCTCTTCAATTTCTTTCATTGTGTGTGGTGGCAGATAAACTTTAATATTGTGTTAGCCTTATTTGTTGCTTTTGAAATTATTTTAAGCATTCCAGTTGTTTTTGTGGAATAATATCAGTATTTTTACTCTGATTTTATGACAATCAATACTAATTTGATACTTGAATTATTTGTTCCTTTTCATTCTCATTTTTGAGATGAAATAAAGGATTCATTTTTTATTTTCAATTATTCTTCCCAATGGAAACAGGAACTCATAAATTATTTGTTACAAATTATCCAACATTTTGACCGAATTAAAATTAGAAGAAAAAAAACAAAAATTTTTTATAGTTTATTTTTTAGAATTGTTCAGGGAGCAGAAATTATCTCTTCATGTCTGATTTTTTTTACACTTAATATATTTAATGAAATTAAATGTTGCATTATTTAGATATTTATTAGAGAATTATGAAACATGATTGAAAGAGGAATTTAATAGTGTTGATAATAAGTTTGTTTACTCACCTTCTCTTGGAATCTAAGTGTGAAAGGTGTTGTAGTCATACACAAGAAGTTAGATATATGATATTTGTGATGCTGAGATTAAACGTTTCTTTTCAGAATTCAAACATTTTGGCACGCATTGCTGTATTAGAATGTATTTTATATTGTTATTTTGTAATATTCTTATCTTAAATGCTGTGTTTCCATTAGCTGTATAATGAAAATAATTAACATGCATGAAAAATGTAATGTATTTACATTATATATTTAGTCCCTTTACTGAATTATTTTATAGAACTAAAGAAGCTTTTCAATAATACTCTAACTCTTTAAATATAAAAGTATGTGATTTAGGATAATTTGGAAATATATCTACATTTTCTCATGAGCTAGATTGGGAGTAGAACAGCTCTAATCTCTGAGATAACCCCCCCAAAAAAGGGACAAAACATATGAAGCATAAACAGCAAGAATTTCAGATATATTTGATCAAATAAAAAGCATTGGTAGGTTTATTTCATTTTTTTAGGGATTTTTCTTTTTAAATGAGTTGATTTGTTGTGAGAAATGTGTTGTATTAACTCGAGAAGCTGATTGTGTATTAACTTATGAAATTATTAGTGTATAACCTTGCATTTTATTTCATTAATTAGAAAATAGGACCACTTTATCTTTTTCTGTTATAATTTCCATCTATTGCTCTGAAACCATAAAAATGCTCTTTAGTCAAAGTGCCTCTAAGGCTGTTGGCTAACTCATCAATATTACATGTGCATTCATGCCCCTCAAGCACTGCAAACACTAACCATCCATCTTAGATGAGCAATGGGGGTCAGTACCAAACTTTGTGTTAAGCCACAAATTTAACAACTATAAAAACGTCTTTGTGGAAACCACAAATATTTTAGATTTATATATCCATTATATTTATATCCAGGCAGAAAAAATACATGGATTATAAATGTATTATTATTATCATTACTGTTGTATTTGTATTATTCTTTATTATTATCATTATAATGAAAATGAATAAAGCATTGTTTTGTTGTGCAGGAACTGAAATTTAGGCATAAGATTTAAACAAATTCAATGTTTTCCGTGTTTATGCTATTCATTTTTATGCACTTACTTGCAGTTAGTCACTCTTACTTCACTGTCTGAAGCCAAGGTGGTAATTTCATTTGTGTCTCACAATAATCCAGTTTGTTAGGCGGGTTATTTAAGTCACAAGCTTCCTTCTGAAAACAGATCTAACCAACATATGTGAACTGATATAAAATATATCACAGACTGTATATCAGTGTATAACAGTTTCAAGAAATATTGTTTTGTTGCATGAAATCAAAGCTATAAGCTGCTATCTGTCAAGGCATGGGATTAACTCCTGGTGTTTGTGTGATGACACTGAATTTCCCAGTGATCTATGTGCACATTTTCCTATAAAGAATGATGACGTCAAAGATAAAACTATACCCATCTAGGTGCACTTGAGCTTGATGGAGCCTTAGTGCTTATTTTCAGAGGAACATATTCATCTATATAAACTCATTAAGAATTATCAGCATTCTCTGCACCATAAGGACATTTATAAAAAAATGTTTTAGCTACATTTAGACAATTAGCTACCCAGCTATCTATCACTAAGAGAGAAATATTACTACAGACACCAGAACATGGTCTGTATGCTGTGTTTGTATTGCCTTTGCTCTAAAGAGATTATCCTGCAGTCCGCGTTATATAACTGCAAGCATCAGCGTGACAAATAGACTGGCTTCCTTCTGCAACAAGGTATTTATGTCACTTTATGGGAAGGATGATGGTTTCTTGGAAAGACGACAAAAAATATACCCAACATCAGCACTGTTACCAATAAGAGCAAGGGAAAGAAGAGAGTGTTGATCTAAGGAGGAGAAATAGATTATTTATTACTAATTTAACAGATATAGTGACATTATGTTGCTTGTTACAGTCAGTAAGCCAATGTTAGCAAAAGGCAAAAGTCTGTCCATCCATTATTTTAGTCAGGTCATTATTTGATTCTAGTTATTTGATTCAGGTGTGTTGGACCAAGAACACATCTAAAAGCTGCAGGAAACCAACTCTAGGCAACTGGAATTGCCCACCACTGCTCTGCCATGTCCTTGGTTTTCCTGGGGTTTACCTCCTGATGTGGGATGCATTTCAACAAATTTCACAAGGATGAGAACCAGGAGGCACCCTGCTAAAATCTGTGTACCAGTTACAGATTCACCGTCTTCTTTCCATAAGAAGGATCAGGACACAAAGTTCTCTTATCCTCTTTAAGAACACAGCCAGCCACCTTGCAGGTGGACAGTTTTATACAGCAACATTTCTCTAGATCATAATCTATTTCTTAAAACCACTGGGAAGCGTTAGAATATAGACAGACCAGTTTAACATGAGCATTATTTCATGGTTCAGGTCAGCATGAGTACATTACAAAGTACATCTGAGCTGAGAAATGTGCCGATTAACAGAATATGAGACAATTACTTATATTACTTATAAAAAGAGCACTGAATGTGTTTGAAAAGGGTTGCATCAAATACTAGAGTACACCCCTTTGCATTGATCAGAAGAATCAATGCCACACTCTTGTTGTTCTGTAATCTCAACAGCACGTGGTAAAAGCACACAGAGTCTGGATCTTGATGGATTTAGTTGTAAAGGAAAAGCTATCTGTGGTTGAGGGTTTTTGTGGTTGTGTGTTCATCAGCTGTATGAATCTGTCAGATGAGTCCAACCTGTCAGTAACAGAGTAAACTTTAATGGTGAATCACTTTTCCAGCTGAATCTCATCGTTCTCTCAAGGATTATGCAGGCAGACTCACAACAGCAGATGAGGTTGGTAAATCCGTATATATTTGATTAGCCTGTTATCTTCAACCTCTCCAACAATTAGCCTACTTAAGGTTATTTATCTTAAGGTTAGTTAAGGTTGCAGTGACATAATGTCTTTGTATAATAGGTAAGGAAAATAATATAGTAACTTCCAAAGATCCTGCCACAAAACAATACCAGAAACCTGTTCCAATGCACACAGAAGGTCATGGACTGAAGATGTTCACAGACCCTAAGATCGTTCTCTTCACCAATCTGCCATGAGATCCTGTACATAAAAACTACAAACAAAACTGGAGACAAGGCACAATTACATCTACATTGGGTGAATTGTACAGTTACATATAAACTGCATTATCATGCAAACCCACAGGGGTGTAATACTAAACACAAGCACCTTGATTTTGATGAAAAAAAAATGTTCATAAGAAAAACAAGAATGAAAAAAAGAAGAAAAAAAAGATGAATATATCTCACCATATCTTTGCTGGATATTAACAGACTTCATTGTTCGTATGTGTGATCACACCACTAACCAAGCAACACCCAACCAGAGAACAAGAGCTTCAGGTGGCAAAAATATGAATGCAACCTAATGTTAAGATCCTTCAGTCGTTTTACTCTGCAATCTATGGTTATTTATACCAGTTATTGCATTTCAAAACTTAATATATTTCTTGTTTTTACAAGTATATTTTGATTTAGCTGAAGATTCAGCTTTAGCTGCCTTGAAACTTTTAAACGCTGTTGTAAAATCCAGCTATAACATGATATAGCTTTTTTTCTTAAAATATAGATAAAATGATCTTATAAGTAACTGGAAAACTCAAAGATTTAAAATATATCCAGCAATACACAAATATGCACAATATGACTGTGAAATTACGACATGCAACATCTAAGCATAATGTGACTAGGATATAGATAGAGCTACATTTTAGTGTCTCTTAATTTGCGTGAAATCCTCCAAACCTTCAGCAGAGTTTGACTCTGAGTGTGCACTAGTCCTCTTGGGTTTAAGGGTATGAGGATTTCTGACGTGCCAGGATGGAGATGTATAAATGAAGAGCTGTGGCAACACAAGAGGCGACTGTTGTGATTATCTGTGGATGTTCAGCCGTCAAGATGGAGGTTATGAGTCAGTATCTAAGAATAAGCAACTAAAACATGCTGATAAAAAAGAAAAAAATATGATATTAGACCAACAAAAGCTGGTTTTGCAGATGTATCCATTCTCTATTAATTCATTTACATTTTGTAACATTATGAAAACATAGAAGGTAGAGGACTCAGTTTTTTCTCTACTGATCAGATCCACTCAACTCATAAAAGGATGAGCCATAAATGACAGTAGATCTATTATTATAACTCTGCCATCAATGTAGGAAGTCACTCTACTACTAATGGATACTCTCTGGAGAGACCTGCAGGGAGAAAGGCATCAAATCCCATTTAACTGAACAGTTGGCTGTTCCCGGTGGGCTGTCTGCTAACAGATGGTAGAAAGTTGAGTGTGATGTGTTAAACCCCTTTCAGATTGACCCAAATTAACTTTTGCTCGTCACACTTTTCACACTTGGGATCAGAAAGGTGATTACAGTGAATCATAGAGAGGAAAGTGGCTCCACAATAAACAAGGCTCATGCTGTAATAATTATGGTGAAAAAATGCCTAATATAAACAGAGATTATAGGAGAAACTTTCTTTACCAAACCTGGTAACCTTCTCAGGTAACAGATGTCAGCATAGCAACACACCCACTACTTCCCTAGAAAAATGCCCCTGTCCTCCATGTTGCAGACACAAAATAGAACAAACCAGCCTTTGTTTTGACTGAAAATGCTGAAATACAAATACAGTTAGTCTCTTTCATTCCTAAAGCAACTCCCAACTCTGGAATTTTT
Organism: Jordanella pulchra; assembly: GCA_034780135.1. Taxonomy (NCBI): domain Eukaryota; kingdom Metazoa; phylum Chordata; class Actinopteri; order Cyprinodontiformes; family Cyprinodontidae; genus Jordanella; species Jordanella pulchra. Next base: position 42,535 of record JAUZNJ010049353.1, read on the forward strand.
ATTGTTTTTTGACCTTCAAAGACCGAAGCACTTGAAAAGAAATGACAGAAACGTTTCTACTTCTGACCTTTAAGTGAGGCATTACCTCTGAGCAATAACTGAAATTGATGGTTTTTTGCCACTATGATGCAGTGGGTACATATGTCACCGTGTCCCTCAGGCATTAAAGCTGCACATCCTGAACATGTTCTTATATCTCAGTTGGCTGGAGAAAGCAGCAGAGGGTGGTCAGCGAACAGCAACCAGCAGGCTCTTAAACAGGCTGTCGGCTATCATTAAAGTCTCATGGTTGTTTCTGCCAGCCATAGCAGATAGCTGTGTAGGATTGATTGTCCAGGGATATCTCGCATTTTCTGTGTTGTTGCAGCAGTAAACACTTCATTATGCATACAGCAAAATATATTTCAGTATCTCAGTAAAGCGTGGTTTAAGAAAACAAAGCAGCACAAGAAGCAAAGCTTTTGTGCTTTTCAAGCCCTTAGTCATTGTTCTTATCCTCAGTTATTAGCTTATGACTACACATTGAAACGTGATGTGAATCTCATCTGGTTGGAAGTGGGATGGAAAAGTGAATTCTCTCATTATATGTTTAGAAAATATATTAGAAAAGAAGTGCATAATACTAAAAACAATGTACTTCTCTTGAATGAAAGTAAAAAGTAGAACAATTACCATAAACGTTTTTGACAAATTATCAACAGTCTGAAAAAACTGAAGCTGCAAAGAGATGCAGCATATTTCAGAAGTATTCATACATTGAAAATGTTTCTTTCTTTTGTAGGAAGACCTTAATGACCAAGTGGTGTAGTCATGAATTGGAGGAAAAATACAAATTCTGTCAGTGATCCAAGTCTTAAAGGTACAGCGTAGCACATTTTTGTAGCCTTTTTTAATCCAGTTCAAAACAAAAACTGCTGTGAGAAAAAAGCTAACTTTTTTGCATATATTCGTAGCATTATGCATGGGGAAAAACAATCGACATCATCTTAATCAAACAATCCCAACAGTCAAACATAGTAGTGGCAGCATCATGCTGTTGAAAGCTTTTTTCCATAGGAATGGTGAAGCTAGTTACAACAAATTAATGAAGCAAAAAAATAAAAATAAAATCTAAAAAAGGACAGCAAAGATAGATTAGGAGAGAAGTCCACCTCCAGCAGAAAAATCAATCATTGTACTGTCAGAGCTACAATGGTATAGCTCTGGTTGAAAACAAATTAATGTATTATACCAGCCAGTTAAGGTCCAGGTCTATATCAAATAGAATATGCACACCAGCTTTATCCTTCCAAACATGATCAAGACTGAAAGTAAAAATCATACAATTTTCATTCTGCATTTTTGACAAACTGATTAAATTTGATTTGTGGTTGTAAGGAGAAACAAAATGTGACTAAAATTAAGAGAAATTACAGTGTAAAATACTCTTAGGTGTAAAAATGTGCGGTGTCTTGCAAAGGTACAGTAAATTATACAACTATGGGGTAATGTTTTACTACTATGAGGTATTTTACACTTGAAACAACAGATGAGTGAAAAACAGCCATAACACCCAAAGGAAAAGGTAACTGAGAAAAATAAGAAACCAAAGAGTCATGATTTTTGCCTGCATATAGAGATTGCATATCCTATGCTTTAAAGTAGCTTTAAAATGATTTAATTAAATAAAACCTATAATCTAGATTCACTTTTTTAAGCTATGTCATAATTGCTAACAATAAGTCTACTTTACAGAATTCGGGACCCTAAAAACCTCTTTAAGTAATGAACATATATTAAAAAATTAAATTTTTAAATAAAATATCTCATAGCATGCCTTTCCAAATACAATGATTTTTTTTAAATAAAAAAAAAAAAGCTGTATAAGCTTTTATGTAAGCTTTTATTCCTACCAGGTAGGTGCTCGGTTTCAGCCATGTAGTAAAGTTCCCAAAAGCAAAAGCTGGATGTGAAGCATTTACAGCCGGGAACAGACCTGCTCTTTGTTACAAACCTCATAGGTTTCTTTCCCCGATATCCCACCAAAAAATTCCCACAACTTTCTTCCCTCATTCTGTAGTTGCAACTTTGCTGCTAAGGTTTAGTATTTATTCATTTTTCAAGCCCTTATTAGGTCAAATAATGTAAATTCTGTTTTTACAGCACATGTTGTTTCAAAGATTAAGTAAAGCAGTCAGTCTTTACTATAAGATGGTGAATTTTACAACCTCCAAAATAAGTACAAAGATTAGAATAGAATAGAAAAACAAGAAAACAGTAAAAACAACAAATATTTATTGGCCCTCAAAACAGAAATTCAGCGTACCAGCACTAAAAAAAACACTAGAAGATAGAAGCAAGATCAAAAGTATATAAAGTATAGTAAAAACAAATGATTATACATAAAGACTTTAAAGTGAAGTTGAATTTCCAACATAGGAAAAATAATACTTTCTAGTTAAAGCTTATAGTTATGGCTTATAGTTACACATGTCATACTAAGTTTAGAAGAAATGTGGAAAAGACGTTAATTTCAAAAATGCATATGCTTGTGCATTTAATAGCAACCAGGTTCAAACAAAATACATGTTAACTGTGTTTAAATGTGTACTGCAGTAGTTCTCTTATTGAACACCTTGTTTAGTGACTCTGAAAAATGAATAACATGTGGACAGTTTATGAGATATAACAGGATATGAATTTGTGCCCCACAGATGGTTTCATAAGAGTGTACTGCTTTATGAAAGCTGGAGAGGTAGAAGATATTTTTAAGGGTACTCTCACAGTCAGCTGTAGTGCACACATCTTTATTACTCTGGCTGCAGCTTCATACCTCCACATAGGTGCTTTCATTACAAAGAAAAGCTGGTAACTTGCTAAGGGACTAGATCTGTGTGGTGCAGCTATTCTTAGAATTCCTGCAAAAATGGAGCCTAATTAAGATTTTCATTTTGAATTTTTTCCTTCATTCCATCAAATACTTTCTTAGAACAAGATAATTTCACACTCTCCTTGTTTTAGACATAAAAAAACACAAGTTTATAAATGTAGATTTGCAATCTCATTTCTTGTGGTGGCATCGACCTGAGGTTTGAAAGGAGAACAGCTTGTGTTGTTTTGTCATTGCTTTCTCCATTTTACACTCTTGCTGTCAGGGGTACGCATCTATGTCTAATTAGTTTTACAGTGCTCATTAGCAAATGTGGTCAGATTATGGGTATCACTAAATTTCTTCAATTCCTGCAAGCCACGGATGCCTGGGTGATAAATAATCTCCGTCTTGCCTGCTTTAATTAGTCTGACTGCTGCTGAAGTGTTATATTTTGCCCTCGGTTTCTGGACCAAAATTATGGTCTGTATCATTTAACCTACATGGTATCTGTATTTTAATCTTCTTTTGAGTTATACACAGCACAATCCAGCCCAGGCAGAGGTGTTAATATACATTCATTATAGATGATATTAAACCTGTTTTGATGTTGTTTCCTATGGTAATGAATGAAAACAAAACAATCATATGTTTCACTCTTAGAATGGGAATCATTACTTATGTAGCAATTTTACTCTTTTGTTCTATTTTTTCCATTTGAATTTGTTGACTTTCAAATAGACTTTCTCTAATTTAGGAAAGGTAAAAATTATACATACAGATCTTACTCCAGTTACCACCTGACCACGGTCCACCCCGCCTTTGGCCCACATAGACGCGACCCGGATGGATGAAGCTGGAGAAGATGGATGGATTATATTACATTTTGTTTAAATGGGCAGGTGTATGATTAAGGTTGGTGATTATCAGACCAGTGATAGAATATATAACAATTTGTCTTTTTACATGTAAACCTGACTTTAACAAGAACTGTTTTGACATCAGAATAAATTTGAGTCTCTAAACCTCAGCTGCCTATTGGGATTTAACATGTCCTTTCTACTATTCTTTCTCTGCAATAATATTGGGAATTATTCAGCCTTTAGTAAGCAGCAGCCAGCTAGACTGGGGATGTTCCTCACCAGCAGCTGGGTGTCACATCCAAATAAAAGTAAATTAGCTGTCACCACGGCTCGGATTAGGAGCTGCAAGCTATGCCTCAGAGTATCCTTTTTCACTTATTCTCTCTTCATGCCAGTGCAAGAAAACATGTTATAGCAAGAAAACAAAGCACAGCCTAAATAGAAATGTGTTTCCTTAACCAGAATTAAAGCTATAGAAATACTCATATTGGTAAAGAGATCAAATGCAACTAATCAGTTAGTGCTTGCAGTAAGACTTGATGGCAAACGAAGAAAGACATACTTTGGTTAATCTCTGCTTCTACCAAAGGAAAGAGTCGACCTCTCATTAACTGAAGGCCAGTATTAGCTTCTGGGTGCAGCAACACGACACCACAGACTGCCTTTCAGTACTTTAATCTCCTCCATGAGCACATCCAACAGAATCTACCACTCTGCTATAAGACCACAAAAATAGAACCAAGACTGCCTGAACTTATTGAACAAATGTAAAAAGGGGCTTTGACTCCAAAAAAAGAGAGAAAACCGTATGATGTTGATGTTGTCATGCACAAGTTTTTAAAACAGTTGGTTAATTACCGAAACACCTCTAGTTGAAGATTCACATTGATAGAGAAATCTCCTATTAATACATAAACTAAAAGTCAACAATCACTAAGAAGCCAAATGCTTGCTATCGTGGGGCTTTGCTGACCCCTATTGGCCACATGAGGTAACACAAGAGCTCTCTTATCCAGTGTGCATATTTATTAGAACACTAGAAAACAATACATAGGGCCTGGGGGTTAAACAAGACGTAATTGCTATGGCATAATATGCGTATACTTTTGCATTTACACTTCATGAGGCACAATAAAAAAACATGGATTTTGACCATTATTCACAGTACAACACTGCTACAGTAGACCACATTGTAATTAAATGACACAACTGCACAATAAAAACATGAAGGCAGAATGCAGGGGCATAAATAAGTCAGCAAAAGTACCACATCTGTGTACAAAACATAACACCTTTTTATGTAGTATATGAACTGTGTAGTGTTTCAGACAATAAATACTAGCAATGCATTGAAAAGGTAATACAAAGCAACAGCAGTTCTAAAGATCAGAGTGGCCATTTTTTTAGTCTGCAGATAAAATATGGTGGCCTCCTACAATCACTGGTAGTAACTTGTGCTTCCTGCTGCACACCTTTATGCATCAACCAGGTTCTGCTTTATTATGCTCAACATAAATATTTTAGTTCACTAACTGATCAAGAATTGATCAAACATATTTTTCTGTACTTCCTTAAATACTGCACTTGCTGATTGGATCATGGCTTATCTTTTGTGGGTTTGACAGAAAAAAAGCTATTGTTTCACCAGATGTAAATACATCTGAGAGGAAAATGCTTATTTACCCTAACTAGGCACGGGCCAGTTATCACATTAAGGTTCAAAAGTATAATGGTTTCAAAACAGATTTTATTTATTTTTTTTGATCCATCACTAAAATTTTTTGAAATTAGCAAAGAACTGACTGAAGGCTAGCTACCTCAGCAGATAGCAGGACTAATTAACAAGCTATATTACGGCTTCGTACTTATGGTACTATCTTAATAGTAAAACAGAAAAAAAAAATAGACTGTATTCAGTCCAATAATATACAATTAAAATCCTCTAGTAAATCGTATAAGTTTTAATCCTCTTTGCTGTGCATTTAAACACACAAAGGGTATACTAACCATTATTCAAGCTGTAAAAACAGAAAGATTCTGCTTCCAGGATCCCAGAAAGTTTCATTACAAGACCTTTTTAAGATCATTATAGTTTAAATTTTAGATCCAAAACAATTATGAAGAATCAACAGGAAGTTACTCATATTACTATAACTGCATTCAATTGTTAAAAAACACTACTAAACCATTTTAATAGAAATCCAGTTAATTAAATGTACATTTACTAACTTAAGTAAGATAAGCAAAACTCTGGGATGTGATTCCAGGACTGTATGATTATTGGCAACATATTTTAGTTATTTTAATCTTTGATATCAAAGCTTGGCACTTTTTCATGATGAAGGATCTAATTGCTGATAATGTGAAATGAACTTTTTCAAAATCTGAGGGTTTATGCAAAGAGGTGGAACTCCAAGCCCCAATTTTTTTGTAGTGAATTCTCAAATAAATAGGAAAAAAAGCAAAGGAAATAAATGGACAAAGACAAAAACATATAAACATGAAAACTAAGATCAATTTAAATGTAATTTTGGTTCAAGTGTATAAATTCTACACATTAGAACATTTTCCTAATGAAAGCCAATATTTTTGGGGGGGGACTCTTTTTAAAACCCTGTTGTTGATATTTACATACGTTTGCAGTGGTAAAGAGTTATTTTCTGTATTGTTTTTTTTTTGTTCCTTTAAATAATCAGAGCTTTCTTTCCCTTAAATGCCATTTAAAATTGTTATATTTCCGTGCAATATTCACATATTCTAGCCTTATATGGGCCCATGCCTAGCTGTGGACTGTTATCATAAAGTTAAGTAATTTTCATGCATGCCATCAAAAAGCATTTACAAACGATTACTTAATCCTGAATGTAGTTGATTAAAAAAAAAAAAAATCCATACACTATCAGCACAAAAACACAGTTCCACTTTGTATCACATTATACAGAGTTACCTGACTCTCAGTATACAAATGCATCTCAAGTAATTGGAATAAGATTGAAAAGATATGTAATTTCAGTAACACATTTCAAAAAGGGAAACTCATATAATGGACAAATCCATGAGATATGTTTTTTTTATGTTTGCTGGCTTTTAGATGTACTTGGCATCAACCTCCATTCAAGCCTTCTTTTTCCCTTGTTTTTTGTGGACCGTTTTTAAAAACAGCTTTTCTCTCCAATAAACCTTTTTATAAATGTGCTCTGTAAGTCACAGTAAGATTTTGTAAATAAATCTATTTGTACCAATGGGTGCCTGTTTATTCGAACTTATCACTCTTTGTATAATTAATGAAATGTAATCTATGAGTTTTAACTCGGATTTCTTGAAATAACTGAAATAAATAAACTTTTCAATGATATTGTATTTCATAGAGATGCATAGTACTTGTAAAACACATTCTTTGCCCATGATCAATAAATAGAAATGAAAATGTTCCACCAAAAGGGGAGGGCTGGGTGGCACCAGTGTCAGTGGAGAGTTACAGTCTAAGAAGAGTCTTCCTCCACAGGATGAAGAGCGTGTCTCTTCAGCAAAGCCTTCAATGTCTCCACTTCCCGCTCTGCCTCCCTGAGTTTCCTACGTAGTGTTTCGTTATATTTTTGAAGTCTCAGATTTTCCTAAGAAACAAACCAAAAGACACAATAAGGTTTGGATTTTAGCTAAATATGTTAAAATGTTTTATATTCATGGGGTTTTGTTTTTTTTTTTTAAAGGCAATTTTTACACTCACAGACTCCAGAGATTCATAAGTCGGTTTGGGCCCCTCTGCTGGCTCTTTTGGTTTTTGCAAGATGGAGGCCCTGTTCTCCCACTTTGCACAGTGTTTTCTCATGGGAATGGGACTTGGACAGGAGGGGAGGCTGGGTGGGACCGGGACTAGAAGAGAGGGCTGAAAGCGGTTGGCTTCAGGAGGGATGCAGGATAACTGAGGTCCTTCTGTCTGGGTGTAGCTGCTGACTCTTGCTGGCTTCCAGTTGGGGGTGACTGGAGATTCTGGGCTCCAGTCCCTCCTTACATCTGATGGGTAAAGGAAAGGAAACTCTTCTGAACCTAAGGAAAATCATTTTATTATTAACCTTTTGAAGTTAGACAAATCAAACGTTTAACAAGATTTCTTTTTTTTTGTTTACTTTGTGGTCCTCTATAAGTTTCATATCTTAAAGGACATCTGACACCTCAAAACAAAATGACTAAGCTTCATACGTCATGCCTACCCAAATATATGAAGAAAAATAGCACAAAAGAAATAAGCCCACACACTTCAAATTTATTTCTTGGTAAGTCAGGTTATATTAAGTAAAATTGAAAGTAAAGCCGTTCTGAATATAGTGGCTTTCTTGCATCAAGTGGGCAGCTTTGAGTATTACTGTAAGTGAACCAGTTCCCAATGACAGCTGAAGGGAAATCACCTACACAGCAAATCTTACACTTAACGGCTGTTTTGTTTCAGCTACGACAAACTTATCCAAAAAAACATTTTAAATGAGACTTTAAGGTTAATCTTGAGTCTGGTTAACAGTGATTTCATGGAACAGGCTGTTTCAAAATAAATTCACAAGCCAAAAACTCTCCGCCAGCAGATGGCAAATGCGACAGAGGTTTACTTTCAAAGGTAGTTGTGAAAGTAAAAACAGTGTGTGTGAAAATTCAACGGTTTCTGCTGGGAACCTAGTCGGAATAACCCACCGTCTGAGGTGCTTGTTGTCACAGGCGTGGAGCTTGGTGTTGGACTGTCGACGGTGTTGGCCCCTTTGGTGTTCTTCTTGCATTCAAACGCCACCTGATCTTTGCACAGCCTGTGACAATTCATGCCACAGTCTAGGCAAAACAAAACAAAGCATATGTTAGAGCAGGAAGTTTGTCTCACAACAACAAACTGACTTCCCACTTATCAATGAATGCTACCTATTCTGCAAATGCAACTCTTAGACCTGTGCAAGCGTACAGCAGAGCAAATACTTTTCTTCAGATCTTCTGCAGGACGGGGGAGGGGAAAATCTGTGGTTCTGAGTACAGTCTTTTTTTTTTTTCTTTTTTTTTTCCCTGCACTGCTGGGTTCACTTCGTAAAATGCAGCTCAGAAAACCACAGGCTCACCTCACCTGCTCCCCACTACAAAATGCAGGCACCTCTCCGTGTTTCTATAAACAACGGTTAGCCAAAGATAGACATTGTGAAGAGAAACAACAGAGATAAAAAAAACCTACCCCTGCATTTGTAACCTTGCTTGATGACACCCCATAACTGAGAAAAAAAAAGAGAAAAGTAAAAATACATTAAAGGATGCAAAAAAAAAGTTAATTTTAGTTCTGGAAGAAAGAAAGTTGTTCACTTACAAACCCTGAGCAGTTGTCACAAAAGGTGGGTTTCATATAAGTTGTTTCCTGGAAGTTATGAACAAAACCCAGGCCCAGTTTGGAGCAGATAACACTGGCTCGCATGAAATAAGCTGTGATCTCCTCTCTGCTCACAAGGCCATTGCTTTAAAACCCCAAAAAAGATAGACAGCTGTGAATAATAAAGTAGTTAAACAGAAACATCCTTATCAAACAAATTCTACATAATTCCTCATATATATGCATGTTCTAATAATATCTGCACCAGCTCATCTACTTCATTTGATATTTGTTGTTAAAAGCAGGAACGATCAGCTGCTTGGGTTTTCATGTAACTATATACAGTGTCCTATTGGTTCCTTTTGAGTCTATAAATGCTTCCTGTTGCTATGTTCATCACTACAAATACCACTTTTGCTTCCTCTCCTCTCTGAAGTCAGAAATGAGCAAGAAAGCGAGGGTGTGACCTGTCAAATACCCACTTCTCTTTGTCCATTACACAGAAGGAGAAAGGAAAGCTTGCAGCAATTTTCTCAAAGTCCTCCTGAGAAATAAAGCCGTTCTGATCTGGATCGTAGTTCTTAAACACGGACTGTAAGAGACAAAAATTAAACGCGTCACAGTGATGTTCTGTAGCTGCAAGACTGCTGGCAATTTTGACGTACCGTACATAAACTGATGGTTAAAACTGGTGATTATGGTTGCATAAATACATAACTGAGTGGAAATACATGGTTTATGCTTTAAAAAAGAAGCACCTACGTCTACCATCCTCTGCACATGTTTGCTGATGGTTCTGGGATCCGGTTTAGGAGCCACTCCTGATGCCCAGTCCACATAAAATGGTGGTTTTGAGGGAGTAGCTGGCTAAAAATGAAAAATTTATATTATAAAACACATAGAATAGTACAAGAAAGAAATATTTAATAAATATGTGCACTGTGCTTATATTTTTCAACAACCACACATTCAGTGTTAGCTTCTATTTAACAGCAAATCCTTAATCAATTAAATTAGAATCAAATTCAACAGAACTACCTATGGAGCTACTTTACAATTACATTTTCTAACATTGAAAGTATTTATGTTATATTTTATTTATCAGGGCTTCTTTTTTTGGAGTTTGGAGATTTCTTCTTAAAAATTGGGTTTTTCCTCTCCACTGGCCCTGCATGCATTATAGGAGTGAAGGATTGCTGCAGAATCAACGGCACAATGCAGGCACCCGTCTACTGTGGCCACAAGCTCATCCAGGAGGAGTGAACCCTGCAGAGTGAATGACTCAAAGTATCTGCTGGCTTTCTATAGATCACCCCCTGTAAAGTGCCTTGAGATGACATGTGTTGTTTGTTATACTGGAGGCTTTTGCAAATTATTTCAAAGATATGAAAAAAACTTTTGTGAGTTGTTTCAGTAGATTTATTCAGAAACTTAAAAACATTTTTTATTCAAACAAAATTAATTGCTATTAATTGGTTTTCTAATTTTAATAAGAGTTTCAAGCAACTTCTTACTTGTAGTCATAAAATAGGACCTAACACAGAAGCACATTATGTTGGGTTTTGGCAGATTGGACAAAAATTTAGATTTTTCACAAAAAATAAAACAAAAAAAAACACTCCAAATGGGTTGCTGTAAAAGATTGAATAAATATGCTAAAAATTACACTCTTCAATATTTTGGAGGATTTACACTGACTTTATTTTTTTTCTAGATTTTATGTGGACCTTGTTAAGAGTGCTCTGTATTGTAAGTGTAATATTTTAATTAAAAATTACCTTGAATCTATGATTTTAGTGAAGTTAAAGCGACCTCTTACAAAGTCCTCAGCAGGATATATTTTTCAAATACATGTAGGGAAGATTTAACAGACAACAGACTAAATCAACATCTCTTTCCATGAAATGTTTGATTCTCAGCGCTCATTTAATCTAGTTGAAAACCTAATAAATGGCCCCAAATGATTTCTAGAGTGAGAGCAAACTTCTGGTTCAAACTGAAAAAATATTTAAAGGCTTTTTAGAAATAAGCACCAGTAGGTTTGGCTGAAATAACTGATGTTATCATCAGGACTCTGAGATTTAAACACTCACCGGTGCTTTACAGTTCTTTGGTTCCCGTGCGTATGACAGCTCATAAATCTCATCCTCGGTATAGTAGAGGTCCAAGGACAGCTGTGAGTGAAAACATCATGAGCACATGAGCTGTTAACGGGAAAAATAATGATTTGCTCCTATCCTATGATTTCTCCTTGAATTAAATGCTGTGTTGATGGGACATCCAGTTTTGCAGGACAATTGTTTTGTCTCATGGGCATTCTGTCCTTTGAGTGTGAATAAAACACAGAGATAACACAACAATGCAGCAACGTGAACTCAGTCTCATCCACATTCAGCTCAGTACCCACACACACTCATAGATCATGGACTCTCATCACACCCACACAAGACAAACTGCTTGCTGTAACAGGTTCATTTGCATTTATGCATGTGTCTACAAATTAGTGAATCACGTCAGGCAGTGCAATATTTAACACAAGCTTAATATTCAAAGTTTTGCTGAGATGTTTTTTTACCGTCAACAGATGAACAAGGTCCTTATTTGCGTCCAGTTTGGAAGGGATCTGCTGCAGCTGAATAAGGTCATTGATGTGGTTGTAGAGCGCTTGGAGCTTCTGGACATTCACCTTGTTGTCATCCACATAGTCTGACATGGCCTCATTGACCGAAATCAAGTCTTTAAGATGGACTCCAAGGATGGGGATTTTAAAATCTGTAACCCTATTGTAAGCTTGTCTGTAATTGTCATAGTTTCTGCAGGAGGACAGAAGATCCGTCATCTCGTTTAGTACCTGGGAAAAAGATATGCAACACATACATTTAAATACCTCTGAGCCTTAAGTTATAGTAATAGTAATATAATGTTTAAGGATTCCCAACAGGAAAGCAAAAAAATAATTAAAAAAAAAAAAAACGTTCCCTCTTTAAATCTCCATGTATGATTTCACTGAATCATTGCCGGAAAACCTTACATTAGAACATGGGGAATAGTTATCTTAAGTTCTTGTCAAATTTTCCCTTGCTGCTTTAGCAACCGTACTACAATGTTACCGCCGTGCATTCACGTCTGCGCTATGTTTCCTCAAACTCTACGCACCAGCATAAAAACCACCCTGTACAAGTATAAGGCAGGTTTCTGTGCCTCCACTATCAGTGAGGAGGCATAGAAGGATCACTGAGGCCTTTATGGGGTTATCAGCAAAGCTGAAACTGAGAAGCTTATATAGTAATTCTACACAGAACCTCACTCACATGTTTTAAAGCTCAGCACGCATCACTCAAAATGTTTTGTTGTTATTTTACTGACTTAACACATCTCAGTGCGGCTTACCAGATTTATTCGTTGACTAAAAACTGTTAAGTCAGTCACCATCCTTAACAAAAACCAGTTGGGATATGCAGTTTGGGAGTGGGCTCTTTCCTCCCCAACTTGGAGTCTCGAGTAGCCAAAAGGATACCAATCACTGCATCAAACTACTATTAGCATGGTGCATAACAGATTTATATGGATGATGTTTAATATGTTTGCATTTGATTGACAAGTTATTTCTGGAGGTATTCAAAGGACGGATCATACAGTAAGTAGGCTGCCTTTACTGCCACAGGGCTCCTTTACCTCACACACAGGAACAAGATATGCCTCTGAAGTAATAACACACTACGCGAGGAAGACTGGCACTTCCTCAAACAGTCTGCAAACTGTCATGCTCCTTGCTATGCAATGGAGAGTGCACTGCATAGTTAACGCACCACAAAATTCCCTGAAAGCTCCACTTTATGGCTCATTTCCACTGTTGTGGTGTGAACTTGGTCTGGGATGAAAATGGCTCTCAATGTGAATCCCCATTTAGATTTTTAACTGTATATATATATATATATATATATATATATAGACACACACCCATCTAGGTGCAATCTTTTGAAATTGCAAAAGTGATTGTAATCACTTTTGCAATTTCTTTTTATATATGTAACTATTTCAGTCTTGGAAATGACTATTGCTATCATGAGCTACAAGCTGGAGCCTTTGTAAGAGGCTGTGTGGTGAAGTCATATGTGGAAGAAAGTAGCAATTCAGCATCACTGAAACAGCTGTAATCAGTTCAGTCTAGCCTCTAAGAGACTGGCATTTAGACCGAAGAACGTTGTTTGAAATAGTTCTGAGTAGTTTTTTTTTTTTTTTTGGGGGGGGGGGGGGGGGGGGGGG